>SNQJ01S0074724.1:0-37253 GCA_010110895.2 Picea sitchensis | reverse complement strand
TTACGGTGATATTTCCTCAAGCATAAGCTCAGAATAAATCAGGGCCGTAAGATCCAAGTCAGCCAGGGACGTTGGATCGCTCAAGAAATCTCATTTCGGGGTTTCGTGAGTTGAAGGGTCGAATGTTTTGCATCAAGGTTCACGAAGTTTCAAAAGGTGAGTGGATCAGAGTCATCCAAATGAGAGAGGATAGGTTCGGAGATCTAGGGATCTCGCGAACTCGGAGGTTCGCAAGGTGAGAGCCCAAGATTTGGGTGCTCCAAGACGCAAAGTGTGAAGTGGAGCGTAAGGAACACATGGTAGAATCGCAAGGTGGGCCCGTGGAATAGATAGGCGGACACATGTTGTTCCTTGAAGAGAGTCAACACTCCGTTGACTTTTTGTGTCTCGAGGGTTCGTAAGATAAGGGGACGGAAGCCCAACCTTTCAACTTGTGAAGTGGCGAAAGGCGAGAAGTGCTAGTGAGAAGCCTAGCTGGTGGTCACGCGTGGAGGGCGCTGACAAGGGAAGGATTTATATCCGTCTCGTGATCTCGGATATCGCGGGATTGAATAGGAAGAGTCGAGAGTCTCGACTCACGAATTCGTGAGAGGTGAGTTGTGACAAGAGCCTATCAGTTTAGGCCTTGGTCATAGCCGGTGGTCACGTAGAGAAGGGGGAGCTTGCACCTAGTGTCGTTCATTCCAGGGAAGCTTCCAAAAGGACATGTGGATCAAAAGAAGGAAGATTCAAGCAGGGAATTGAAAGATCCAATCCATCTCAAAGGGAAACGAAGAACGATCCTGTAAGTGGATCCTCGACCTGAGGGCCGAGTGGGTCTGCACCATGGAGTCCTAGACTTAGCTCGAGGGTAACCTGTTGTTGAGATTTTATGAGCAATAAAGTCTATGGTTGGGAGGAATGTCTGAGGTCTACAACCAGTTGGTGGTTTGATTTAAAATATAAGTGTCCTCTTGTGTTTCTGGTGTTTACTGTGTGAATAGTTATGTTAAATATGTCATGGTGTATGATCCATATTTAAAAATGGAATGAAATGAAGTACATATGTATAACAAAGATACAACAAAAATTGACTTCTATTAATAAAGAGAACCTATTGAAACTGTAAAAATGCAGACTGAAACAAACTTGCTCGAATGGTGGCAGCTTATCTCTGAGAAGAGATGTGATGGTTACACTTATTCACAAGAAGATGAGTACAATGAGGCTCCAAAGGACTTTTTTAACATAAAAACTAAATGAGAAAACCCTAAACATCCAAAACCCTAACCCCGAGAGATGAAATGCCAAAAGGTGTGTGGGCCTTGATGGGGGTAGTTCATACTTCAACTTCCCGAGGGTGTAACTTTTGCATATGATCTCTGTTTGGGGAACTCGATACACCATTCTAAAGGTATAATCGATGAGTACATATTTTTTTCAACATAGAATCTTCCTATGGTTACATTCTCGGCACTGTCGAGCCCAAAAAACATCGTTGAGGGCCTCAAAACTGCCCCAAAATTTTGGGACTAAAAAAAATGTAAAAAAACTGCCAAAATGGAAACTATTCTTTTAGCTAGTGGAATAGGAGGGTGGCCATTGATACCCCCCTATATAATTCCTCCCCCCTTATGAAACAATGGTATCCATTTCATTGACCGCCCCCATCAGATAGGAAAACTTCTATTGAACTTGGCCCTAGGTGAGCCACTTTCCTTGGTGTAGAAGCTTCCCTACTCTGACAACCCAATAAAGTTGGATCCATTGTTGGTGAGTGCCCGTAATATGAGTGTCTCTAATATAATCAATGGATTCCTATTCCATGCAGTTAGGTTTGAGATCTGTCGATGTCAACTACTCTGCAATCTTTGATGTGTCCAATAATGGTGGGAAGTATGGTCGAAGGAGGTCCACATTGAACACTGGGTGCAGGCCAAGGAAGGGGGAATACTTAGCTCAAAATCATTATCACCCACAACCTTGGTGATGGTGTAAGGTCCATAGTGAAGTGGAAGAAGCTTCTGATGGGGTCATGTAAGGTGTTCTTTCTACAAATTCAACCAAACCCTGTATCCCACGTGAAACTTGTGCAGAACCCAGTGTTGATCATGGCGTTGTTTGTACTTAGCATTGGATTTTTGTAAAATATCATGGACTTGTTGTCGGATGTGATGAATTTTTTCAATAAACTTGGTGGCTTTGTTGGCATTAGATTGAGCATGGGATTATTGTGCTTGTGTGGATGCAAGGGGAAACACGATATCAATGGGACCCAATGGTTGAAATCCCAACCCCACCTGAAAAGGATTATGGCTAGTTGAGCTATGAAGGGATCTATTGTAGCTATGTTGAACAGAGAGGATATTATCATCCCATGTGCATAGATTTTTAGAGTTGTACATGTGCAAGATATGCATGATCGTTATGTTGATGACCTCTATTTGGCCATCAGTTTGGGGGTGGAAGGCGGTGGAATTGGTGAGCTTGGTGTCCAACAATGACTATATGTTGGACCAGAATGTTCTTACAAAGTCGTTGTCCTAATTTGATATGATGGTTTGTGGTATCCTGAAGTGTACCCACACCAGTTCGAAGAAGATCTTAGCGGTGGCCTCTGTTGTGATATTCTTCTTGCAGGATATTAGGATGGCCATCTTTTAAAAACTGATCAACCACCAAAAAAACACAGTCATTTACCTACTTGGTGGAAGGAAGGTCCAACATGTATTCCATCTATATGGATTCCCATGGCCTGTCGAGAATAGGAAGAGGGGTGTACAAGCCTCTCTTCTTAGTGGCTAGTTTTGCAATGACGTGGGTAGTGCATGACTTGATATACTTGCTAACGTCCTGGTGCAGTTTCAACCAATAGAAATTATTATGTAGTACTTCCATGCCAAAAGTTCCTACCATTCAACTGTAGTGCTTTGCATGCTCTCTTAAAGCAACACAAAGGTGTCCCAGATGGAATAACAAGCCATCCCAAAGATGAAATTCAATGACAGTCACACATGTGCCCAACATCTAGTAAGTGGTAGTGAAGTCAGGATCACTCTTATAGATTTGGGGCCACTCGGATGCCTCATGGCCACATGAGTGGAGCACTATCATTAAGGCTACAACTGGAGGTCGACTGAGGCAGTGAATGACACGACTTGTGCTCCCTGTCTTATATTTGATGTTGAAATGGAACTGTTGCAAGTATGTGGGCCAATTTTAATGGTGGTCGTTCTGAAATTTTCCTTATGTTTGCATGAATTTCAGAGGCTTTTGATCAATGTAGTTTTTTGTCTACTTCCTGAGAATTTAGTGCTTCCATTGTCGGTAAACTTATAAAATGGAATAAATTTCTTTGTCATAGGTGGGGTACTTATGGATGATATTTAATAGTGTCTCACTATGATATGCCATTGGATGACTGTGTTGATTGATAACTGTGCCCATGACATAATTTGAGGCATCGGATTCAATCTCAAAATTTTGTTTCAGATCGGGTAAGGAGAGTATTGGATCTTAGCACAAACAATTTTTCCGATCATCGAATGCTTGCTGTTGGGACTTCCCCCACATGAAATTTTCCTTTCCACCACCCTTGGTCACTTGGTTGAGGGCCCATGTAATATGGGATAATCCCAAAACAAACCTACGATATAAGTTGGCAAGTCCTAAGAAACTTTGAAGATCTATTAGTGTGGTCAGGGCTATCTAGTCACGAATGAATTGGATCTTAGTGCTAGCGGGGAAAAAACCCCTATTAAATACAATAGGGTTCAAGATATAAACAGAGAGAATAATCATCTAAAAGATAATCAATTCTATATACTACCCCAAACATACCAAAACTAATATAAATAAAGAAAATTGAGAAGAGATCGGGTAACTATACCTTTGATCCCACATCTAATGATGATCTACTCAAGCTTAGAAGTTCCACTGACTGCACGTCTCCTCCCAAGGCTAACCTTCATCCAAAGATAGGAAAACAAAGAACTATAAGCATGTTATTCTATCCATACGTTAGGGTTAGATATAAAATGTCAAATATAAATCAATAAAAATACTCATAACACCATCATTTGGGACAGAAAAATGTGATTCTTTTATTCATAATACAAAGACTATACCTTACAATTTGAGTCATCCACCATTCTGTGAACCTGGTCTGGGCTCCTATTTACCATTCTCCAAGTGCACATTGAATGAAATTATTCTCTCAACCTTATGATCACCTCAATGGAAATGGAATGGGTTGAATGGAGGAAGAAGGAGTTGATGAGGGTATGCTGAGGCAATATCTCACAAAAGGCAACAATATATTGGGCAAGGATGGGAAGTGAAATTGGGCAGAGTTTCATTGTTCTTATGATTAGATTTGAAATGATACCCCAACACCTCATTTTATATGCCAAATGATGGTTATTCGGTTGGGTGACAGGCTATGGCAGGTGGATTAGTTGGGAAACCTCCAATAGCCCGTGAATTTCAACGAATTCCTTGCAACTTTTGCAACCATACGTGGGTTGTAATGGTGAAACATTCACATGTACACGATCTGTAGTAGTGAAGCAAGTGTATGTATGGTTCCTGTAATGGTGCATGGCACGTACATCTTCCAAAAAATGTTTTTTTAAGAAGAGCTTCTCAACAGTGCTTTGGAAAAATATGTAAGTAAGAGGGCCAAGGCCATGTATGCATGCGTATGGAATTTTAGGGATATAAAAAATGCCCACTAATGTGTGAGGTCAGAAGAGCAACTAATGGCCAAAATACATTACAATATCTTCACCAATGTACGAGATAGAGTGAGCCTGAGACCAGAGTTCGGTAGATGCCATCTACAAAACAACAATTGTCTCTCTGAGGTGGCATACCCATGATCCGGATGAAATAAATCATGGATTCCAATCAAATACACTGCAGATCCATGTCATATAAATATATAAAGTGTATACGCGAGCAATACATAATGGATCTACATCTCAAAATTAGTCGAAGATATACAAGTATAGTATCCATCTTCAAGAAGCTAGTGATGTCCGATGGCTGGAGATGAGGCCTTCAGAGCTCAAGAAAAAACTTCAAGATCTTCAAAATCAGGTAGGAGTACAATGAGAGTGTATAACTCACTACCTTGAGGTCTTCAACAACTCGTCGGGAAAAGACATGAGGATCTTGATGATCGGGAAAAAAAAATCGTTGATTTTGAATCTGGACTTGACTGGACTCTTGGGATGTCCGACACATGAGATCAAGAGACAAACTATAGAAAGGTCGACTTAGGCTGGGTGAAACTTCCCTTGGAAAAAAGTACGAAAGATGATAAGACTCAGGCAGCATGACATTGACATAAGTTCACAATGCAGGAGGCAACACAAACTCTCCATATGTTTGGAAGAGTAACCAAACAGAAGAGGACACAAATCTATGTAGCGAGAACAACTTCCTAAGGTCATACTAGATCCCAATGAAGGATGTTCTTTGTCCAAGGGCGACTCTTTGTGCTGCTAAAAAAAGAATACATATTTCCTGTTCCCTATTTTTGGAATATTTGATTTTTTTGTCTTTTTAAATTTTTTGAGAGCCTGAAAAATAATAAAAGAATGTTACGTTAAAAAGGAGGAATGAGTGTCGCAAGAAAACATACTAGTTCCAAGCGCAAGGAACATACTAATGCTCAGAGCAAGGAGACATGTGCAGGAAAAGGACATTGCGGGAAAATTCCTCCATGGGTCAAGGTGTCAGGTCACAAAGGAAAGAAGTGCTACAAGGCTTGCATATAAGGCATGTTTCAAAGGTTTAGTTGAGAGAAACATGGAACCGACATTAGGCCAAAGACGCGGAGATGAAAATGTGATTAAGCAAGACACAATGAAGCCCACTTCAATGTAATTTTAACGATCCCAGAGAAGGTGAACTCGGTAGTTTTTTCATGTTTAGAGAATTTGAAAAACGTAAAAGAAGACTCCAGGGAGTACCTTTTTTGAAGATAGTCTAGTTGGATCGAAAAGGGGGTAAACTGGCACCGAAAATACATCTATTCAAAACCATTTTAATGAGTGTGACAAAGAAAATATCACTCGACAATCTTTTCAATTTTAAGGAGTCTGAAAATAGATTAACTATGGACTCACAACTTTTTTCTAAGTTTAGTCTCCTTAGCCCAAAAAGTATAAATTTTATTGAGGAGAACTCTCCCGACGAGACGAACCTCTCAAGGCGTAACTTTTTCCACTATAATCGACAGGATGGAAAAAGGGTTAAAATCATTCTAGAAGATGTTCTTCTGGACCAATTTAACGAGTGTGAAGGAACAAGGTCACTCGACAATCTTTTCAATTTTAGGGAGTCTGAAAAGAGCTTAACTATGGACTCTGTGGGGGTTCCTTTCTCATAAGTAATCTCCAAGTCTTGAAAAATGTGATAAACCAAAACCAAGGCCAATGTTCCTTTTTCGAAGATTTATCCCCCCAGGCCCAAAAAAGGGTTAAACTTACACCTGAGAATACTCTTCTAGCAAACTGAAGTTCCTAGAGCATACCTTTATTCGTGAAATTGACCGCCCCGACTGAAAAAAAGGGTTAAACTACCACCGGACATACGTGCCTTCAAATTTGAGTTTGGCTAGTGTGAATGTCAACAAGATTGCTTGAGAATATTTTCATGTGTAGAGAGTCTAAAAAGGGATTAAAGAAGACTAAAGGGGGATACTTTTCTGAGTTAATCTAGACAAGATTGAAAATAATAAATACAATCTCATCGGATGTTTCTTTCGAATTGTAAAGCGATCTTGAAAGACAACATAGCGTGCTCATTTGGGAATCCCGCGGGTAAGGCCAAGAATGATGATGCATCAAATGAATGAGGCTTGACCTCATATTTATGACAAGACTAACAAATACTACCAAGCCTGTTGTTCCTGAGTTTATACTTTAAGGCTATAAAGTATACCGTCAAGGCATCCGTAAATGTTTAAAGGAATAATTTGAGAATAAGAATTCAAAAGGAAAGTTGAAGCAGAATCAGTTTCTCAACTATCTCTGTCTTGCTTCCTGTTGTTCTTGGATGCTAATGTCTCTCTCAATAGCAGCCCATGAACGTTCTAACTCAACCCAGTTAGTTGTTGTTTGTAAAATGGTATTAAATAAATTCAAGGCAATACTGGTTTGATCTTGAAGGCCTGGTTCAATGTTGGGTTGTCTGCTACTTGGAACAGTCATGGAGGATAAAACTTTATTTATTTGTGAAAGGATTTTAATCAAACGTTACTTCAAACTTTCCAGAGATGAGAATATGAAAAAACAATTTTAAAATTCAAAACACTAACATAAATACATTCCAGGTCGTTTCCTGGATTTGTAACAATTTTGAGAATCATAAAATAACAAATAAACACTACAGAAAAATATGAGGCTTTAATCAAGAAAGAATCTCATATTTCGACAGATAATAATGAAAGAAAACGAGGTTTATAACGAAAGTTAAGAATTAAGGTACAAAATATTTATAGGTCTTAAAATTACTAATAGCAATTTCAGAGGAAAAACTGTAAATAATTTGATATCCAAACCAATTTGAACTAGAAATCAAAGATGTAGATAACTTCAAATTGATTATTCGTTAGAAAAACATTGAAACAAAAATACAACAAAGTATAATAAACTGGGTTGAAGAACACATAGATACAAATTTGCAGGATTCAGAATCTCATTTGTGATCTATATTATGATGTATTTGAAAACTGTTATTACAATCAGCTCTCTCCAAAAATTCTGAAGCCTCTTCTCAGTCTTAAGAAACTACATTTATGCATTTTCATCAAAATTTTCTCGTTGGTGACTAACCAACTTCCTAATATTACGGTTACATATAAAAAATAATGTCAACCGTTTACAATTTCTTTCTAATTTCTAATGATAAAAACATTTAAAAAATATTTTAAGCTTGCGTTGACGAACTTCCTTTCTCCGCTTCAATACACTGAACACATTTCCCCAAAAATTTCACAAAAGTCCTGGGAGCATCTGGTATCTCATTTGCTTCAAATAAGAAAAATATTTTATGCAATTCAAGCAAACAATTTTCTATCATCTTTTCTGTGAATTTAATAGTTTTCAACTTTAGATTCGGCGTCACCATCCATTTGTTGATCTCTGTAATATTGATTAATTTAATTTTTGAAATCTCTATTTTCATTTCCTCCAGCTCTTCTTTGAACCTTAGTTGGTTCTTGGCAATATTAATCTCACCTAATAATTCGGAACAGTCATCTGTTCCAATATTCAATGAAGCTCTTTCTAAGAGATCGAAAATTCCCTGGCAATCATCATTGACCTCTCTTGTTATTCTTTTATATTCAGCTAGGTTTGCTTCCCACACTTTTAATATTATGTTCCCTTTAACCTGTTCAAAAATAGATCATTTCTGAATCTTTCCAACTTCTTCCTTTGATGAGAAAGCCACTGCCTTCTGAAAAGTCGTTCTAGTTGCTTTCGCCTCCCTTTCCTTCTGGAAAACATCCTCCAAAGACTTATTTGTTTCTTGAAAATAATTTTGGACTACTTCCAGATTCAAGAACATTTTCTTCTATTCTTCCTCTATTCTCAAATATATCTCCAATGCTTGTGTCCTGAAATTTTCAAGTTCTACTACCTAATTAGTAATAGAAATAATTTTATCTCTTAAATGTTTGTTTTCTTCTCCCAGCTTTTAGACCTGTTCCTGTGTGACATGTATTATGTGTTTTTCCTCCTCCAAGTATTTATTCATTTTCTAGATTTCTTTCATATCCTTTAGTCTATCTTGTTCTAGACCCTTTTGTATTCCCCAACTAATATTTCTCTCATTTTCTTTTAATTTGTCTTGCAACTAAATTATTGTTTGGTCTTTCTGTTCGAGCATAGTTGTTAAATTGCCAACATAATACATATTTGTTGATGCTATAGCACCCATTGTACCTGCTAATTCTATAGAAAACTCTCCATCTTTGAGTTTATTTCCATCTATAATAACCCTATTCTTTTTAATCATCCCTTCTCCTCTTGGATAAATTTCTTGTTTCAAGACTGCTCTTCGCTTTTTACTAAACAAATAATCTGATGGGGGGATTTCATCTCTTGAAATTAGCTATAGATCACTGACATATAAATCTCCTTCATGGGGGGTTCCCAAAGTTGACTGCAATGGAGTTAAAGAGGTGATATGACTACCAAGCTCTGTTGATGTTGTTCCTCCTATCTTTTCTGGAATATTTTTCATGATTTTTCTAATTGTTTCCAGCTCTTTTCTCTTTTCTGTTCTCGATTCTTTTGTTTGAGAACCCTCTGTGTCTTGGGAAGGTATCTCAATATTCTTTAACTTACCTTTGGTATTTGTTTTATCCTGTGTATTAGTTTCAAACCCTGTAGGGGGCCCTTCCTGTTCTGGTGGTGGGGTCGAAACTTCACCCTGCAAACTCTTAGGTAGGCAACTTCGCCTATGGCTCTGAAAAGATGTGAATATAGTTTGTGAGTTAGGTGGCAAGGCCTGGACTCTGTTCAGTACTTCTTCATAGGATTTAACATCTTTAAATATATCATCATAAATAGATACTTCATGTTCATATGCCTTTAGATTACAATGTATGAAATGCCTACTTATTACTTGGTAGGGGTCATATTTTCTGTGCTCAATATCTACTAATTTCACTTCTTCTAATGACTCAGCCTCTACCTTAGAATGACCTAAATTTGATAAAGAAAATTTCCCAATATGAACAGGGAAAGATGGCCATGATTTCTTCTGAGCTGCTTTTAATTCTAATCCAACACCGCCCTTTACTATCTGATAAGCTACCTCCCTGCACACCAATCTGTCTGGTAGGAATTTAGGGAGTGCATGAGGGGGAATGGAATAGCCATAAACACTAATGTAGGAAAAAATTTCCTCAATAAACCAGTCGGCAATTGCTTTAAGACTTTATGTGATTGCATCAGAAATGCGAGGGGGTTTGCATCCAAAAAACATTTTGTGCATAGGAATAATAATAAAATGACAAACCTCGTAAAATGCGTCTTTAGAATTTTCTTCCCAAAGGGCCAAGTGATATTTATGAATGGGTTCTGGACAGGAAATGCTCCAACTCCAATTCATTAATGGAAAGGGAGTCACAAAACAGATTGCATCCATAATGTATGCAGACATATAAAAAGTTGTTGGTTGTCCCTTTGATTTGGCTGCATTGTAGTTTAAAATTTCTTGTGTTAGGTTATCTGACAAAATCTTATGCCAGTTAAAACCATTTCCTTCTGAAGCTTCCTCTAAAAAGGGCACCCAATCTGCATGAAAATGACAGGGATCTTTTCTCCCAAAAAGTCTACATAACATAATGGCTACATAAACCATGTATTCATTTAAGGAGGCTGTATCATAAATCCCATGAGAATTAACCCTAAAATTTTCTTGAGACCTCGCCCATCCTCTAATCATATCGAGATATGTCTGGTATGCCTCAATACATTCTTTTCTCTGAAACTCTGCTAAAAATTCAGCATTAAAAGTATGTTTAGGATTTGGCCAGAGTTTATACATTACTTGAAGGTGCTCTGGTCTGAATGATTCGACGATAGCTTCTTGCTCGTTTAAAATACTCCTTGTTGGGATATCAATCTTATCCAAAGCCCAGCTAATCATATCAGTGTATGCCACGAGCCTCGGGCGCGCAACGATCTTATGAAGCTCTGACTCAGCTATGTCCCGGAAATGATTTTTAGAATCAGGATGAGCATTCTCAAACTCGTATTCCAGCAATTCGAAGATTTGAGTCCAAGATTTAATAGAATCTATAGCATGTGGAGTGGTGTCAGAGATAATATCTCCTTCCTGTGCGTCTTCATTCTTCTTTGGTGCCTTTTTGGGTGCCATGACTTCTGCGTTTAATTGAAAACCTGTTATAGAAAATGGATAAACGAGCTCAGCTTAAAAATGAAAACATAGACATTCAAATGTTTATTTTGAATACATTTAAAAAATGACAAGATTTTCACAGCTGTCACGAATTTAAATCTCTTAATGCGGAATATATTTTACCGACATACGCTTTTAATGTCCGTATTTAGGCACCTTCGGGTTTTGAAGAAAACGAGAAACCTACTTAACTGGTAAGCGAAACATGAATGAACACCTAAGAATGATTACCATTAATCTTGTTTTTGAGAAAAGGTTAATTAATGTTAATCATAGTTTAAATATGAAAACTTCGTTTTTAGGGGTTTCAGAAATCCTGATGTCGAGAGCTATGTCATCGATGAAAAACGATTTCCGAAAATGCGAAATCACGAAATCGTGATGTTTTAATTAAGATTTAAACGCTTTTAGCACATTAATTAATTGAGATTAGACGTTTTCGGGATTTCGGAAATCCTGATGTTGAGAAGTATGTTATCAATAAAATCCGATCTCTGAAATCGTGAAATCGCGATGACTTGTTTTTTAAACAGGACTTAACTTATCTTAATTAACTAAATAATCACGATTAAGTCCGAAACATAATTAGTTTAATTTAACGTGACTTGTGGATCAGGGTTTCATAATTCAGGATTTCGGGAAACATGATGACAGAAGACGTGCTCTCACTGAACCGCGAATCCCGAAATCGTGACATAATTATTTTAACCCTTAACCTTTCTTATAAGAGACTAAATTAATCCGTGTTTAAATTAAGATTCCAACATTTCAGGAAATCGGGGATCGGGATTTCACGATTTGATTTGCATCAAAAATTTGTTTGTAGGAAACCTCGAATCCCGAAAATTCTTTTAAGTTTAATTTAAAAAATCGTTAATTTAAATTTTAACACATTTTAAATAATTTTCAAATAAAAAGCATCGGAAGTCTTATATTTTTTGTAAACCTTTTTCCCGTTGATTATCCGATTTTTTTTTTTAAATTAAGAAAAAGGTATCGTGTATTTAGAAATGATACGAAACTCTTGTTTTATGAAAATCCGAAACCCGAAAAAGAAAAAATCTAGGCCTTAAGGATAAAAAATTAAGATCTGTTTCAACAGAGCCTATAGTCATAGTCATTACTGACATCATGGATGCCAAAATGAAACCAGGATCTACCTAGGTCATCCATGTACAGGTAGGATCTACTACCTAACTACGCCACTTCTAGACTAGCAATGAAGGTTTTGTGTCGTACTTTGGTGGGGTTGATCCTATGGCTTAGCGGAAAATACAACGAGATGCAGAAATTGGAGATGGAATCCTAACTTATATGCAAAAAGTTGAAAAAAAGACTTTTACCAAAGGATACCAAAAATTGACCCATCCCAAAAAATTTACCAAATCAAAAGGAAAAGGGTACCATAACGTCCAATAAGAAACTTAGAATAGGATACAAGTGATTTCCAAGCCAAGAAAAAAGAAAAAGGGGGTCAAAAAAGTGGCAAAAAGGGCCAAAAAAGTCTATAAATAGACGCTGACAACTCATTTTCACCATTGCAGTTTGAAAATTAACCAAAAGGCGAAAAAAAACCCTTTGCTAAAGAAGTTGATTCTGGGAGCTTCAATGGATGAAACAAACTTCCGCTTGGACCAAGTAATTACAATTTCACCCCTCTTGCATTTCAAGAAGTCATTTATGCATTTATTTTTGTTTTTTAAGGGGTGTGCTCTCCTAAAAAGAGTGTCCCTGTGTGTACACAGGATGTCCAAGGACAACCCGCGTATGTACTCAGGAAAAAAAAATCTACCCACGTACATATGCGAGTGTGGCCAATACAACCCGCGTACACCCATGCAAGATTAGAAAAAATTAAAAGGAAAGAGAGAACTTCCTCCAATTTTTCCATGGAACAGGATGTATGTCCATTGGAGGGAGAGGGAGAACACGGACATAGATATACTGGTCGAAGAGGACCCTGCAGCCATCGTCTCACTGAAACAGTGTGGGCTATGGAAGTACTTACAATGTCCTTTTATGAGGGAACAACCTAGGTTACTTAACGCCCTTGTTGATTACTGGCACCCAGATGTAGAGGAATTCATGTTAGAGGGACAGTCATTGACTCTGACGACTGAGGATATCTACTTCCTGACTGACCTCTCGAGGAGAGGGGAACAAGTCAATCTGTGGACCTTTCCCCCTAGGCCCTTCAACATCGATGAATACATCCATATGTATTGTGAGGCTGGCACTCAGAAGGTAGGTTCTCATGTGCCTATTCATAAGATCACCAACTTGACTCTTTGGGTGATCTTGTTACTGATTGGGCGGATTATTGGATCCATGGCCCTACACCAGGCCTCCCGGGCACACATGCATTGTGCCATTCAATGTCAGGAGGCACACTTTTTTTACTGGAGCACGACCATGCTTATGTGCACGAAGAAACAACTGACAGAGTGTCGACAATGTAGCAACAAAAAAATTGGGTTTTACACTATCTTATTCTCTTTCTTCTTCGAGAGGGTACCCAGTCTTAGTCCCAGATATACAGTATGGGGACATGTGGCCTCCTTTCTAGCGATATGCATATGGGCAACATTGCTACCACGACAGGGGGAGGGAGGACCATAGAGGCCTTCAATGAAAATTGTTTTGACTAGTGGGCATGACATATTCCAATGATTGAGGACTACCCGTACGCTGTGATCAACTTTTCCAGGGATCCATACATGCCTATGCCTCCCGGAGAGGAGCAGGGAGAGATAGGTAACTTGTTTTTAATGCTATTTAATTTTTAATTGTTTTATATATATCATTTTTATATGTGTATAGAGTATTGACTTTCATGTATCTTCTATGTATATATTTGGGACCAGTGCACCCAACAGACTTCGCGAGGACTCAATGACATCCTCGACCAGAGGTCGGACCAAAAAAAATCGGTGGACCAACAACTATAGGAGGACCTCCAGCTGGAGAGGTTGAGAGGGTTTTGAGACAAGTGGAGTGCAACCTCACTACGCTCACTCACACAATGCCCATGGACGAGATCGATTATCTCCTTCTTTCCATGCAACCTCATGTAGTTAGGGTGCCACAGACGTGGGTCCATCTTTTCCGACGTTTATCCAATTCCATCGTTCATTATGGCAGGGCCAATAGGCCCCATGCTTAGACAGGCTAGAATTTTAATGTGCCGAGGGCACCTTTTGTACATGTATTTTTGAGGGAATAAGCCCAGTGATGTATACTGAACATTATTTTTGAGGCGTTCGTGCCTACCTATGTACTCATGACACATTTTGATATATATATATATTTACATCTTATTTGTCTTATGGATCACAATTTTTACAAATGTGTGTACATGTGTATGTGTGTGCTTCTCTTTCTATGTGTGTGAAACATGCCAATCTAATATTTGATTAGCTAGAGTATATTTCATATGATTAAATATCCTAGGAACATGGATGTATGTAATGTAATCGAAATAACATTCCAAGAGATGTACCCTATGTAAACGTCGGTGCAAAGTGGGATCATAAACGCAGTAAACTCCATTTAACTGGGACACAACCAGCTGAGCATCTAGGTAGACCTGGAGGTGTCAAATTCCATGCGACAAAGTGTCACAAAGCAACTATATCACTACATTGTACTCGATGACATTGTTTGTAGCGTCACCTAGAAAAATACCTTCGGAAGATAGCAATTGGCCTCCAGCTGTGAAAATAACGCAAGCTACGAAGAAAGCCTCCAAGTGTGTCAGTTACCACCATCCACAAACCCAAAGAACACATTTGATTCACTTGACATATGCCACGGTGAAAAATAAGACATAAATAACTACATGTCCACAAAGCAAACAAGACAAAAACTGTATAAGAAACTATACATGTGTACAAGAAGTCACCCAAGTGACCAACCTAAGAGTAATACTTATTGAGGTAGAGCCCATTTCTAGGCTCCACCAAGGCATTTCCTTCAAAATCAACCAGACGATAAGCTCCCTTATTCAATACCTCTTTCACAATGAACGGTCTGAACCACATGGGTTTGAACTTGCCTACCCCTAGGGGATCTTTGTCTTGATCATAGACCAGGAAAATATTACCTTCGGAGAAAATATGAGGATGAACGGATCGATCGTACTGACACTTGACTCATTGCTTATGATCCTTATTATCCATGGCTGCATCATGACATTGCTCATCGAGTTGCTCAAGATATAATAGGTGTTCCTCAAGCGGTGAAGTGTCTGGCAATAACTCCACTACCAAATTTAAATAAGGGATCTGACACTCAATAGGTAAGACTGCTTCCATCCTGTAAACGATTTGAAAAGGTGAGAAACTGGTGGAAGTCTTCACAGACCTTCAGTAGGACCAAAACGTTGAGTACAACATCAAATGCTAATTTGAATTGGAAGAATTGATCGTCCGCTGAAGAATAGTTTTGAGAGACTTATTAACAGCTTCAACCTGACCATTCTCTTGTGGGTAAGAAGGTGATGAATTTTCTTACCTCAACCCAAGATTTGACGTTAACTAGATCATCATTTTTTTTTGGAAGTGACTACCATGGTCAGTGACAATCTCCTTCGGGACACCGAACCTTGCTACTATCTAATTAAATTTGAAAAGAGGCATTGTTTCACCATCATTGTTAAACATTGGCATAGCCTCGACCCACTTTTGTGAATTAGTCTACTGCTAGGATGATGTAACGATGTCCCATGGTTGAGGCTGGGTGACATGTAGTAAAATCAATCCCCTACTTGGTGAAAGGACCAATAACAATGACAGGAAACATGGGAGCAGGATGTGCCCGCATCTTCCGAGAGAAAATATGACATGGATGGCACTTCTTGACTACCTCTACACAATCCTTGATTAACGAGGGCCAGAAGTAACCTGTACATAAAATCTTTTGGGATTTTTCCAACCCAGACAAATTACCTCCACATGCTCTAGTGTGACATTCGTTCAACACAATCTCTGCTTCTTCATGGATAAGGCACTGGCGAAGAATGAAATCTATGCCTCGACGATACAAAGTGTCATCGGGTATAAGATAGTTTCTTGCCTGATGGAGAATTCATCGACACTCATCATGGGAAGCAGAAGCAGGGGTTTTCAAAGTCTGGAGATAGACTAGTATATCTTCATACCATAGGTCCAAATATGTGATTAGAAAAAGATCTCCTTTGATAAGAAATTCTTCGGGCATGATATCACTAGACTTGACTAGAAGTTACAAAATAAGTTTGGTAAATACCAACAAATTTTTGGATTTCGCGGAAACAAAATCCAAGTCAAATTCCTGGAGGATCACAATCCATATATTGATATTTCTGCCAATGACCTATCGTGTTAAAACATATTGGAAAGGGTTCACAAAGGAAATGAAAGTGGTCTTGTGAAGCANAGTCTGGAGATAGACTAGTATATCTTCATACCATAGGTCCAAATATGTGATTAGAAAAAGATCTCCTTTGATAAGAAATTCTTCGGGCATGATATCACTAGACTTGACTAGAAGTTACAAAATAAGTTTGGTAAATACCAACAGATTTTTGGATTTCGCGGAAACAAAATCCAAGTCAAATTCCTGGAGGATCACAATCCATATATTGATATTTCTGCCAATGACCTATCGTGTTAAAACATATTGGAAAGGGTTCACAAAGGAAATGAAAGTGGTCTTGTGAAGCAAAATGTAATGACAGAACCATTGGACAACATGAACTGTTGCCAAAGCAATCTTCTCAACGTGAGAATATATGAGTTCTGGCCCGACCAGGCCTTGAATAAGGTAATAAATAACATGCTCCTCAAGAAGATCATCCTCTTGAATCAAGACCATGCCCATGGTCGACTTTGAAACAACCAAATACAACAATAAATCTCTATTATAATTGAGAGGCCGAAGCATAGGGGTAGACGTAAAGGCATGTTTCAATGCTTCAAAGGAGTATTGAGCAGCTTTGTACCAGTAGAATGGGACTCCCATTTTCAAGAGATGCATAAACCCTTTAGTGATCTTGGCGTAGTTCACGATAAAATGTCGAAGAAAATTTTCTTTCCCCTGTAAGATCTTACGCTGGGGTATCGTGCATGGGGGAGGAAATTGAACTATCACCTCAACCTTGAGAGGATCGACCATGATCCCTGTTGTTGAAACAATAAAACCTAAGAGACGACTTGATGTCATGCAAAAATTGTACTTGTTGGGATTCAAGCGAATTCGATAGTAGCGAAATCACTCAAACATTAGTCGAAGATGAGCAGGATGATCATATCTCTTGTGAGAGCGTGATGTGATATCATTAAGATACGCCTCGACTATATGTCTAATTTCATGAAAATAATATGACATGGTCCACTGAAAATTAGCTCCAGCATTCTTCAGGCCAAAAGGCATATTACGATATGCGAATGTGCGTCAAGGACAAATAAAAGTTGTTTTATGCTGGTCTTCGAGTTTGATCTAAATCTGGTTATATCCCGAGAAACCATCCATGAATGAAAAGACCTCGAAGACAATGCATTCATAGACAATCTGGTTGATGAATGGGTTGGTAAAATTATCTTTCGGATATGCCTTGTTCAAATCACAAAAGTCCATGCACACGCGAATCATACCATGTTTCTTGTTAACCAAAACCAGGTTTGACACCCATTCTGTCAACTACATGGGGTAGATAAAACTGGCTTTGAGTAGTTTTTCTACTTTTGCCTTAATTGTTGTCGCTTTTTGAGGATTCACCGGACGAAGCTTCTGTCGGACCAGATTGGCATCAGGATAAGTCGTTATTTCATGCTCAACAATTCTTGGGTCAATTCCTGGAATTTCCTCGTAAGACCAGACAAAAATGTCGTGAAATTCCTTAAATAACTCTGTATAAGTTGGAATCTCTTCGAGGGAGTAGTCCACTCCAATGAAAACATTATCCACAATGTCAAGGGTTTTGGAGATATCTATTTGAATCGTTTTATCGATACTCTCCATATTACCCTTGGCATAAACTGCGTGCATATCCAGACGATTGATAGGAAAAGTATTATCTCCATTCATGGTCGAAACAAATTCTCATGCCTCTATCCTCCATAACTTGGGAAGGAAGTAAGACCTATGATGAAGATCATCCCAGAGTCTGTCTGGACTAGTCAATGCCTCAAGAATCACCTCGTCAAAGGGCAAGACCAGGTCTAAAGTATCTTCAGTGGCAAGAGAATATTGAGCCCAAATAGGCTTGAGGACTAGATCTAACTCCATTGGGGGAGTTGGATCGGGGTTGGCTAAAGTTTTTTGGACAATGTTGTACACAACCTCAGCCACGGAAAAGGGCATGGCCATGCCAGGATGCCCTGTCCCTTCCATAGAAGTCAATGGGGAAAGAATAGTCCACATATCATTAAAGTAAGTCGTTCAAAATGACGACACTTGAAATATTATGACCCTAGGCTAGTTGGGGACAACCAATATAAGATTGACATCACCATAAGGCAATGGGTAATCAAAAGTTCCCATCAACGATGGAAACAAACCAACACCTAAGTTGACAATGTCAGGCTGGGGATTATCAATCATCGGGACCATGGAAGCTCTTGATGAAGGGTTAGGGAGGGAGAAGGACAACTGGTCAATGGTCACAATCTGGCCCTTGTGTGGAAAACACAAAACCCAAAAAACCGTAGCAAACACTACATGCATCGCATAGGTCCAAATCATTCCTAACAATAGGTTGTAGTCGAGAGGTGCATCGACCACTTCAACTTCTATGCACAGTTTTTCCTCACAACTACACGGGGAAGGAAGGAATGATTCCATGTGGTCTGAACGACCGACCGTAAAATTCCATAAGCAACATAGGAGACGGAGACAAACCAGGTTTTCCATTGGCCTTCCAACATGCCAATGACATCACAGAATTCAAGGCACCCTCATCAACCATCGTACAAAAAATGTTCAGAGTAAAATATTTCATGGTATAAGCCACTACTATCTGAAATGCAACGTGGTAAGGAAGATGGGGTTTCAAGTTGGTTGCATAAAAAATGATCGCTCCCGGGTTACAAGTCTATGTCAATCCCAAGGAGTTAACAAAGATTTTCTCTGTGAAGGGAAACTCTGGAGGACTTCCAAATCAGACATCGCGCAAGGGGTCTGTGCCAAATATTCCACAACGGATTAGTTCTTGGACACCCTCATGTTTGGATTATGAGAAGCCTTTTTAAACAAACCTTTTGGGATGTGAGTCATCGTTTCTCCAGCCGTCTTCTCAATCTGGAGAGGATTCAGTGGGTCTGTGGATTCTTTTCCCTTTTCAATAGATTCTAACATTATGTAATATTAAGCCTTGGTTTCTATATTATCCTCTACATTCATCATGTAAATATTCACGGCCGAGTTATTATTGGTAGACACGGGGGGTCCCTGACTGCCCCCTTTCACGCTCGAGGATGCTGAAGCTTGAGCCATGTTTTTCCCATGTGGAAATGGGTTCGTCAACACAACATGGTATTGTTGCGCCAATATCTTCTATGGTTCTGCAATTCGAGGGCACAAATGAATCGGTTGGCCTTCCATGCAAATATTACATGGATACTTCGACTTCCTCTTCTCCATTTTTCCCCCGCCAATATTGTTGGTAGCCTTTTTGTCGCCTTTACCCTTCTTGTTCCATTGTTTCTTCTTTCCCTCAGGCTGTTGGTTGGACTTAAGGTTTGTCAACTACACACTATGTATGTCTAATGCTTGGGTAGGGGGAACAACCGAACTCAAGGTCTGGCTGGCCACAGTCTGTAGTATCAAAAAATGTTGCAATTTTTTTGACAACAGATCAATGGAATTTCCTTGTGCTGAGCCCACAATACCATTAGCATGGGGTCCAAAATTTTGTTTGGCCTTATCGATAATAGACCGCGATGTGTCTGGAAAATATCATACAACATGTTGGACTGAGAGTAGATAATTTCAACCTGTTGCGCTCTCATTATCTCCTCCTCCTCTGAAAACACTCTAGAAGTCGCTACGTCCTTGGATATGCACAACACCAAAGACTTCAGGAACCACTCCAGCAAGAACGTCAAAGGGACCTAGACATTAATCAAGCTCTTTCGAGGCTGACATTCTTGGATATGATCGGAGATATGGTCGGACTTGGTTTTCTCAAAGTTGGCCAAAAATTTAGTGTCGACATCGTATCTCACATGTAACTGGAAATGGTTCAATAAGACCATCGCCAAGTCATTGAAGTAAGAATACCTCGAGCGATCGAGCTCAATATACCATTTCATAACACTCCCTATAAGAGTGCATTGAAAGAGGCACAACCAGATGGAGTTTTCCCTCAGTGAGTTTGACGAGAACCATAAATGAAAAGTTGTCACGTGATCACCTGGATCTTCACCAGGATTACCTTCAAATTGCGGAATATCTGAGGGAAAATTAGTTGACATGGGGGCCAACATGGATCGTGACAAGTTGGGTCATTCAATAATATTGACAAGTCTGGTAGATGTAGCGTTTCTAGAAACAATATTTTAGGTTGAGTACTATGTACAAGAAAAGAGGTTCATGGAGTTTGGCTGGCACTAGGTTTCTAGGAAAAGTTGGACTGCTGGCCATGGCTCTGGTAGAAACCGTGGCCTTCACCAGGGTATGGAAACTGTGTCTGTTGGGGTATCATCGGCTGATTCCCATAATTGGACAACATATCTTGCACGAGGATTACTCCCTTTGTTGTGTTCCAAGGATTTTGGAAGGGGATTCCCCCAGCCGATCCGATGGGCATAGGTACAGAGCTCTGCTCGGGGTTCCATTGAGCATGGAAAGGGTTGTCGCTAACTAACATCCCTTGTGAGGGAACTGATCCTTGCTAAGGATTCCAAAGACCCTAAGTGGAGAAAACTTCAGTCGTCACTCCTTGTGAAGGAATAGTACCTTGCACGGGGTTCTGTTGACCAAAACCAAGGTTTCCCCCATCCGAGAAAACAACTGAAGAAAAATCCTTGTTCCCAAATGCGCCAAACAAAGAGAACAACATAGATCCCACCAACATTGTGTAAGATGAAGGTCCTAAAATTACTGCTCCAAACAAGTTGTAATTAGAATTCGACCTGATTGGTTGTTGCAAAGAAATATCAAGTGAGGGGGGTGGAGGAGGTATGTGACCTCCACCGTAAGGGATAGAATTAAAGGGGATTGAATCACCCCCAACGGACCCTTGCACCAGAGCGTTTGAGATCCTTTCCCCCATACCCATTGTCTGTAAAGTGGAGTAGGTAAGAACCGAGCTCGAATCAAATCCATGCATTCCATATGAGAATGGAGGGTCTGTCACACTCTGGGTAAACAAAGCGTTGGTCGATGTTGATAACGATATCAGACCAATACTTGAAGTAGAGGGAGTCGAGACCACTGTGGTACATAATGGAGAAGTTGGGAGAGGAGGTAGGATTCCCCCTGCATTTTTATCCATAACGGGAGTATGAGGCCTCCCGGACGAAGTAGCATCATTCACTTCCATTGTCGCTTGTAAGACTAGCTGGCGCTCAAAAGGTGTCACCTCAGGAGGGAAAACTTATATCAAGATCGATGCCGACAAGTGAGTAATCAGAGGGTTGGCTGGCCTGAGAGATTATGCCTTAAGGTAAAAAATAATACGTTCCTCCAGAGTTGAATAGTCTCCTTGTGGAGCGGGCTCTGACACAGTTTCATGTGGCTCAGTCACTTCGAACGACCCTTGTTCGTCAAGTCTTCATGGTAATGGTGGCGGAGGTGGCTCCAATGGAGCCAACGATAGGCCTTGAATCCTTCGCGACCAACAGAGTTGTTGATATTCCACCTTGTAAAATGATCAACTGACAGAGTAAGGCTTAACTAGCATTTAAACACCAAACACACACTAAAAATTTCTTATAGACAAATCAAGCAATCGACTATCTAGTAGGAAGGAAAGTTATGCCAATCAGCACTAGAGAAACTAACCGATGTAAGTGAAACTCGAATACGGAAGCACCGTCTGGGTATGATCTACAAAGCGTGATCTGACGTCTGCCCCAGGTACTACAGTATACCCCTGCAGTCACCCATGTAAGTACCTAGAATATGGGCAGCTAAGTTTCCATCTCGCAGTCAATCACCAGGTGGGTACAATCGACAGTCGGGTGGTTCACAATGAGTAGAATAAAAATTCCAAAACCTATCAAGGGTATCGAGATAAAATGGTCCAGAAGACAACAGAAGATATCGAATGGATTAGAGGTCCATGAATATCCTTAGGCAAATCCAGTCGGTATTAATCCCAAGACAAATCCTCAATATGCATTCCCCACTAAGTTTAGTTTGACTTTGGAGGGGTTATCTACGCTGCCTTTCCTCACACAACCTCACGTTTATCCCCTGTGTTAGAGGGGGGTCCCAGATAAATTTTACGACACTGGACTTAAACACTCCCTAACTCAAACTCCAATGTTTGATTTAATGGCCTTGAAGAGTTTCCTCTCCAACCTAATTCAAGGCCCTAAATCCTAAACTAGTTGGTTGACCGTATTGTTGAGCAGTCAACACACCCTAAAAAAAGCCTATGTCAATTTTCCACTTTTTGGGTACCACTTGATCTTTGCACTGTCTAAATTAGATTTTCCTTTGAGAAATTTTTTGTCTTTGTTTGTTCTCTTGAATCTCATCAGCTATTCAGCTTTGTGTAATTCTATAAAAACCCATGAATTAAAAAAGACTTAACACTTAAGTAATAAATCAACAGCCAAAAAAACACCTCACCCGACGTGCTCAAAGAATTCGACATCAGAAGAAATTAAAAGGTGAAAAGGAACCATTTATAAAACCTCAGTCACCCAACATCGATCTTCACCGGCATTGGCAAAAGGAATTTTTCCTTAGCGACAAGCATCACATAAGGATATCATCGATAACCGATCCCCTAAGCATTTCGGCATCAGCAGTTTTCGAAGAAGCTAAAACAAAGAAAATACACGACAGGTTTATCCCCGATCACTGATCCTCGATCCCCGATACCTTTTCAGCATCGACGATCCCAGGATTAGTTTAATAATGCACAACCAGAAGAAATTATCGACTCTGACTAATGCTCGCAAGTTAAGTTCTCGGTCTTCATTACCAAGTGTCCCAAGCCAGTGTCACCACGTCATCACCGTATAATGAATTCTATCAACGTCGGAGGTTTTTCGTAGAAGGATATTAACGAAAACACCTGTAACACATTGCCGATCCTCGATCCTCCCACTAGGAAAGTGACACGATGGGACATTTTAGCTCTAGATACGTTCAGATTCAAATCATTTAAGGGATTAATTAATTCCAAATATCGCATTTGTTCTTGTTTCTTGTGTGAATCAAAAGGTCATATGAAATCACCAATAAGACACACCACTCTTCGATCCTCCGCCGTCAACCCACGATGAATTTAATTGAAGAGATTCAGTGGTAGATTTGTTTGAATTTCACTCATCACCCAAATTAATTAGTTGATATGACCGGTAAGTTATTCCTCATTTAAATTCTCTTAGGCCATTGTAAACGAGACCATTCTACGCGCAAAAGAGTTTTAGATCATCCAGAGGAACGAGACGAGAAATTCAAAAGCTTTCGAGACCCTCGTGAGTATCAAACAACAAATTTTAGCAAGTGTTACAGGTATGTACTAGTCTGTATTTTCTCTGTTTTCACTTCATATATACAATTTTATCTAATGTCACTCTGTACGCCGACCCTAAAGGATTATTTCGATTGCAGGAACAATGCCTCCAATAAAACCAACCACCAGGCGATCTCCGAGAGCACCGAAGCTAAAGGAACCAGAGGTGGGAGAAGGATCTTCCCCAGCTGTAGTGAAACTATTAGAATTTACCCCAAGGCTAGAACCAGTCATCAAGAATATATACCGCACAACGACCCCGACATGAGAAAGAACGATGATGAATTTTTTCCAAATATCCGACGGTCATACCTGCACATGTTAGCAAGCATAATATTGTTGTTTCCCTGCATAGAATTGATGCAATGTCTCATCGACCACATGGACACACAGAATTTCCTGATCAATGACAACAATGGTGAGTGTGTCGGGGTTTTCCTTCCGGTAGAGGTGCATAATTATGACAAGCTCAAAGACCCGGAAGAGCCACTGAACATCGATTTCATTTTCAACTTTTATGAGCACCACGAAACCGTTCGGGATATGGCTTCGTCGTGGAGGATAAAAAGTACACCAACTGGACCTTTGGCTGGTACCATACGACCAAATTAAGGGAGTCGTATATCTATCTAATGGCCCTCATCTGCCGGTTGTATGGGGATAAATATTGTTCCAAGTTTTCAGAAGCTTCGATGCCTCTAGCTTACACTGTAGCGATTTCTGGGAGAAGTTTTAACTAGGGTTCCATCATTTCAAATCATCTGAGCATTTGCATTCAATAGGCTCAGGTGCCAATGGAAGGAGAGACTCCATCCTTCTACATGGATTCTTATTTATTGGACGTCATCTACGTCAAAAATGTCTTTGCCGGAATGAAATTGAGCTAGCACATCTCAAAACTCTCGGTCCATGTATATTTTAGCATCTCATGGGATAACATGTACAAAAAATCCTACTCCCTCAACTTTAATGAATTCATCGCTCGCATCCATTTTATCCTTTTCAAGAAAGAGTTTCCAAGGATATTGATTGCGGCAAAAAAGGTGATATCAAAAGTAGGCCACTAGTATTTGGACGAACGTGATACCTACATCAGGGTATTCATGGCCACTAGAGAACCTCATCTCCTACCATCACATGTTCCTGATTGGCTTGTTAAATATGCTACCAGACCATCCTGCAAGGTTACAACACTACCCTGGTGAAAGATAAGTAGGTATTTATACCCTATGGATTCCATATAGGTGTCTACCTAGTAAAATAAATCACTCAAGCTAAGAAAGAAGGACTGAGCCAATTGGAGTTCTGATTCTAGAACAACCATTTCCACAAACATGACCCAAGGGGTTTAGTCTTGAATCAAATATCGCAAGTGTCATCCTGCTGGCCATACGCCCATGAAAAATTCAAATATGAGGTCTTCACCGAAAATTCCCAAGACTAGGATGAAGTGGTGGCAAGGATGGCCGACCCCAGAATGACCTAGTTCAGAGCCATGATCCTGGATGAATAGGAAACAATCATAGAAAAATCATCTCAAGGATACCTTAGGGCCAAAGAAGAAATGATAGTGGTCGAAGTAACATAATCCCCCAGGTAGCAGCTAAAGTAGCAGAGATTCCCCAAGTAAACTTGGTGCAAGATAGAAGTTCCCCCGATGCTCAGGACATGAGAGAGAGGGGGTTAGTTATGTTTGAACATGCATAGTGGATAATTTATCAACTACAAAATGACCCAGACATCATAAATATGCCAAGGCTCTCGACTGACAACCCAGATGAAAGCTAGACGGGACCAAGTGGCCCTGAATTCATAGACCTTGATGAAATTACTGGGTTAGAGACCCTGAATTCACAATGCCATCGGTCAGATCACCGACAGACATTTTGGCTCAGCCAAGGACCATTGAGGCATCGCAGAGGACCGGTGTCTCAAACCCCTTAATTGAGATAATAAATATATATGACGATGATGAGAGCCCATAAGTATCTCTTGTGAATCTTGTGTATATCGAAGAATAAAGGGGACGAGAGAAGATATCTTCCCCTATGCCTAATGCCCAAATTCAGGAGGTTCCTCAGAAAGAAAAAGAAGTCGAAAGTGTCCTAGACACTAAGCTTCTCGATGTGTCAGAGACCCGAGCAGATAGTCTGAAGGATGATTTAGGGTTGGATGAGAAAAAGGAAGAATCCCCACAGCAGGAAATCGACTTCTCGATGGCCGATGAACAAATAAGTATCGATTCTATCTCCGACACCTCTATTTCAATCGATTCTCAAACCCCCGATGAGTGACAGACAGAAGCTGGGCCTTCAGAGAACATGGAGAAAACTCAAGAAACCAGTATGGAACAAGTATACACTATCGGAAGAAATGGGCCAGGTGAAATAAATACTAGATTAAGATCAATCGGGTGGTGAAAGACATTGGACTCCCCGAGTTTGGCACACCCAATGAATTTGTCGACTTGTGATACATAGTCATTTGCACACCAAGAAAGACTCATTATGGGCTGAATAAATAGCTAAGGTGAAAACTATGTCACCGCGTCAGGTGCGATAGTTCCTGGAGCACCCAATCAAATCTCGAGCTATGCTGCAACAGTTAAGTGCCAGTCTAGTCAAGTATCAGGCACATGTAGTAGAGATAAGAGATATTTACATGACCCTGATGGAACATCATAGATTCCCATATGCCAACACCTGCAAGGAGATTTTCATCAAGTGGGTGGAGTATGAGAAGATTCACCCTCTTAAGTGATATCTTAACATGACTCTTAGACAAATAGATAGGAGAGAACACCACGTGGTGAATTTTTTTACTTATCTGCACTTTAGCCATTATTTTTAGTTAATTTTATGTTATAAATAGAGGCATCAACCAATTATTCAGAGGTTGATGGTTGTTGCAAGAAAATATTGTTTTTGGTTTTGTTAAGAACTATTTCAAAGCTGCCTTTAATTGAGAAGTCCTTCTGGACCAGAGACAAGTTTAGGTTTTCATCAAATGCGTGTATGATTGGATGTGGAGAAGAACTATTTCCTATCATGTCTCATGAATAGATGATGTAACAAGTAAGAGCTATTAAATCTTTTGTTAAGTTATCTGATGCAATGTTTTGCAATTCTTTTCTTTAATGATGAAGATAAATCATTGTGTTATTATGTGATGGATGATTAGAGTTAAGTGAATTATTTTACTTGCCATTGTTTATCACATGAATTTTTTCTTCTGATAATTTGTATCTCAGTCGGAAATTGGAATACTCACACGGTTAACATATTAGTACTAGGCCCATGGTAGACGATTACTGTCTGCATGCTTGAGTAAAGGGTTATCCCTAGCTTAGCCTCTTCTCCAGTAGTTAAACATGTTCTCGTTTTGTTACCTAGTTGGTTTATACCATATTTCATCTTATATTGGTCCCACTTAAGAGAAAATACAAAAAAGAGAACACCTGAACTGAAGGAGAAACCTTCACAAGAAAATGTAAAGCCCATCAATTAATTGGCTGGATCACAAGATTTGGAGAACCATTCCACTATTAAATGTTGCAGAGTCTAATTAGGCCTCGGTTGCAGTTTTGGTTCATGTTGTTGAGTTAAAGGGATTTAGTACCCATCAACATAATTGGTGCTAGAAGGAGGGCTTGAAGAATGAATGGCTGAATACATATTTCACATAATATTTCAAACAACCTATAGATTCAAAACAACCCACATGCATGGCTAGTCATTCCTAAGAAAACCCACACACATTGAGTACTCTTGAAATGAGTAACTCACCCCAACCTGAGGAAGAACTCCTATACCCAGACATACCTTACGCTCTCCCTCACGAGGAATTGAATAAATTCAGAAGAATCACAAGAGAATACACCTGACAGATCGATGTGATGTCCTTAGCTCTGATACTTCCTCAAATACAAAAAATAAGCATACTAGTGGTTGACACCCCCGACCAGGTTTTTTTGCACAAAGTAGAAGACCTAATATTTTTTGCAATCACCAAAATCAAACATCCTCTTAATCTAATCCATGAAATTCCAGCCAACGACGTCTCTGAGCTGGATGATTTTTCGGAAGAGGAAGAGTTTAAATCAGGATCCGAAGATATGGAAGACAACAACAACCATGGTGAAGAAAGGGGAAACCCACCTCAGAACAATTAACCTTGTTTGTAAAGATATTCTTTGGCCATCCCTGGATGAGTACATAACCTTCCCCGACACCCAGAAAAATTAATTCCTAAATTTGACCCTGAAACTTCAGGATTATCTAAAGACCATATCAAGAAATTCATACTAGTTATTATACTTATGAATGTCCAACATGAATACGTAGTATGTAGGTTATTCCCCTACACTTCATAGAATTTGGCTTCCACGTGGTATTTAACTTACCTGTAGGATCCATAACAACTTGGACAAATCTTCAAAAATATTTCTTAGATAAATTTGCAGAAGAGACTACTATAGGAACTTTGATGGCTGATTTGTTCACTGCCACCATGAGCTCGAAGGAAAGGGTAAAAGACTTTAATCAAATATTTACCACCATATTAAATAAATTCTAACCTGAATCTAAACCTACTCAGGAGTTGCAAATTGAAGTATATGCTAATGCTCTCCCATCTCCTATTTCCATGTTTGTGAAGAGGGTTGACAAACGAACCCTGGCCGAGAATTTTGAAGAAGCCAAAATGATAGAGTTCCAAATGAAAGGATGCAATGAAATTCAGGTCTCCTTAGTTAAGAAATAAGCTCAATCCCCTCCCCAGATGGGACTATTACTCACTATACCCCGAGGGAAATAAGCAGAACAAGATCCTGAAAAGGGAAGTGGGGACATAGAGTACCTACATCGCATGGTCAAGAAGTTGTCAAATAAAATCATAGACATGAAGAGAACTACAGGGGAGGGAAACCAAGGCTAAAGGCCCTATAAGCCTTTCTTTAAAATAAATCCATTGTTCAAAGAAATTGAACCTCCCTTAGCCAATCTAAACATCGATCTAGGAAATGTAGCATCTGACTCTTTCTGCACTTATCACCAAGAGAACCACTTTGAAAGAGAATTCCCTCAATGGGTGCATGCCATGAATTTGATGGAAAATCAATTTCTAGATGAGGTCTCCCTAACCAAACAACTGAGCGGGTCAACTATAAATATCGTCGATCAGGAAGAGGTTGATCCATCGGAATAAACAACCATGTTGATATGGGATCTTGATGTACCTAGGTATTCTGATGACTTGTGTGAAGTCCAGGAACCACCCACAGAAGTCTTGGTTGTGCAAACACGATGTAGGGTTCAACCTGTCTCAAACGACCTTATTGCGACCCAAGTTTCAGGAGGAATACCAACTTTCGATCACCCGAAAGCACCTTTTTCTACCTGTAAGGACCCTATGAAAATCCATACGTGAGAATCGCCCATGCTAGATTACAACATAGTATAAGATTTGAAGAAGTTGAAGGCTAATATATTAGTTATGGACATATGTAGAATCCCTTAGCAAAAGAACTTCCTGTTACAAGCTTTAAAATTAGTAGAAACCCCTATGACAAGCACTGATCTAGGAAGAAATCTAACTCCCACAAATCTAGGAAATAAACCGACTGTGAATGCTTTCTCTGAAGAAAAGAAAGGGAATCCTTTTGTCCCACCATTCCTTTTAACATTCGAATTTTTCAACATAAATCTCCATAACTGCTTGGTCAATTCAGGAGAATCCTTTGATGTTATGCCACTGTCTATTTGCAAAAAACTAAACGTGGTCCCTCTCAAAAGTGACAAACATGTAATACAACTAGACAGAACCCAGGTCAAGGTCATGGGAGAACTAAAATATGTGATGATCAGAATACCGACACATCTTAATTTGTGCAAGTGATTGACATCATTGTAGTAGATATCCTAGAAGCTTATGGCCTATTATTAAGCCGAGATTGGTCTGAGAAGTTAAATGAATAATTTAGTACAGACTAGGCGCACCCTTGGCTACCATTAAAGGGACACAAAAATATTATCAGAATTGATAGGGAAAGATATCTAAAACATATTGTTATTGACCTAGAAACCTTAAATGAGCCCTCATCGATAGATTTCCTTGTTCTAGGCAATTACTCCTGTGATTCCTACATCAGGAACTTCTCCCCTCTCTCATCTAATGTTCCCCTTACCCAAAACTATGAAATGTCTTTTCAAGAGGAATTTTCGACGGCGGTAGAAGAAACCCTTTTCTGCCAAGAACTCGCATTAGAAATCACAGAACAAACAAGAGGAAAAGAGGAAAGTGACAAGAAAGAAGAAGATGAAAGATTTTGCCCACATGTTTTGACCTTATACATTGATGGCTCTAAATTGCAATAAGGGTCTGGGGTAGGGTGCATCCTCATTAATCCTAAAGGTAAATTACATTTTCTATCCTGTAGACTTGAGTTTGAGTGCACAAACAATATCATCGAGTATGAATATTTAGTACAGGGGATAAAGAAATCCATAGACCTAAACGTCAAAGAATTAAAGGTTTTAGGAGACTCTGAAATCATTGTCAGACAGATAAGGAATACTATACATTGAAACTCTCCACACCTCAAGAACTACCAACAGGAAGTGCACAGGCTCATAGAACATTTTGAAGATTTCAACATTACAGCGATTCACAAAGAAAAAAACATTCTTACTGATTCCCTGGCCAGTGTTGCCTCGAGGCTGTCACCTCTAGAATATTATGAAGCCTCTTGGTTCACTGTGGATCTACTCTACAAACCATCAGTGCCCAATAACATTTCTAATTGGAAGGTATTTGAAGGAGACGAACATATTGTTGTAGGTGAATCCCCCTGCGGACAAGTGGATTCCCTCTTGGTCTCTAGACTCCTGAGGCCAAGATAGAAAAGTGCTTAACATGGACACTGGCTTCCTTTTAGATCTAATCAAGATAATAAATGAAATATAAGGAGAAATATATGTACCTTATTAGCGGCTGTTGTAGGAAAATATCCCTGCAGATAGGTAGATTGCCTCAAAGAGATAGACCCTAAACTCTAAGACAGAAAGTGCTTAACGTGGACACTGACTTCCTTTCAAATCTATACAAACTAATGCATGAGGAGGAAGGAGAACATAAGTACCTTTTTATCGACGTTTGTCCCTGCACGGTCCGAGTTGAGCTCCAAACTTTCGCTCCTCAACGAACCTTGTAGACAAACAAAGTACGACCACTTCCTACTCTATTGATATTAGCTTGAAAACAAATCTATCTATCAATGATAAGTTCATGTAAGATCAGACACAAACTAGAAAGAAATAGGCCAAGCATGTCACATTAATAAGAACAACAACAACAGTACTTACAATCGTAGATGTGAATGCGACAGCTTCGTCAAGTCCCCTTTGTCTAACCCTTGCTCGAAAGATCCACGACCTGGATGATAGCAGCTTCACTGATCACTCTCCTTTAGTTGACTATGTGTTTCCTATGAGATCATAGGTTTCATGCTAGCAATTCTTCCCCTTTTCACCATCATAGAGCCTGCTTATATAGGTTAAGAGAAGCTTAACCTCTTGAGGTATCTTTAGGGTAGTTTGAGGAATTCCCTCCTTAGATCAAGGATCTTCTGATTGAACCAAGAATTCAAATGCAACTGCCTTCCAAACTTGGAAGATCCTTCCCTTATTCTCCTCAACGGGCCAACCACTGCCCAGATTAGGCAGCACTCCCTCAAAAGGGGCATCAGGGCGCTATGGCACTCCCTAGGAGGCTCAAGGGGAGCGTCAGTGCTCCAAGGATGGATAACGCTCCTTCAGAGAGGTGATTTTTTTTTATAACTCTCCCTTAGACCTTATAGGGGAGCGCCAACGCTCCTAAGGTTGATGTAGAGGAGCGTTCTTCTTCAAAACCCTTGTTAAAGAGATCCTTTCAGGTGGTAAGAGTTCCTTGACTTCATTTAATCATTCTCCCTCCTTCAAATCAAGTGTCTGAGGTATTTTTAAATGTCTCCTTGGTTTCGTTATCATGGCAGTATGTTTTGTTTGATGTTTGCAACACTTGTGAACGACATGCGACACTTGCGACAGTTTGAGAGGAACATGTGACACTTATGACACTTATCGAAGTGAGCAATATTGAGGTGTAACAGCGGCATTTGTCCTTGCAAAGTCTTGGCTGAGCTTCGATATTGAGCTCCCTGATAGGTCTTGTAAAAGAAACAAAGGTACAAAAGACTTCCTACTCTACTGAGGTAAGCTCAAACATAGATCCATATACTACAGACAAATGCATATGGAACAAGCATAAGTTTGAAAGAAACAGGCCAAGCATTGATTATTAATGAGAATAAGTAAAAGTACTTACAATCCTTTGAATGAAGGTGCAACAACTTCTTCCAGTTCTCCTTGTCCAACCCCTTTGTTCAAGTAATCTCCACTGATTTCTTTGATGACATCTCACTCATGAGATCATAAGTTCCCTATATCCAATATTTTTTATGTACCTTTCACCATAAGAAGGCCTCCTTATATAACCTTGGAGAGGTCCAAACACTTGAGAGATATTTGGGATAAGTTGAGGATTCTTCTCCTTTAGTTGAGGATCTTCCCTAAGATCATGCCTTGACCATCTATTCGAATCCAACCACCTTCAGGAATTGAGGGATTCTTCCCTGATTTGTTTCAACAAACCCAAAACTTGCTCAGAAAAGGGTAGATCTCCCCCAAAAGGGTGCAAAGGGTGCTCAAACACTCCCCCAAAGAGGCTCAGGGAGTGCCATCACTCCCTGAAAATGGGTAGGGGAGCGCTCCTCTCCAAAATCCATTTTTGAGTGTTTTTTCCAATGGAAAAAGCCTTGTACTTCTTGTCAACTGATTTCTCTTCTTCAAAACTAGTCTTTGAGGTGTCTTAAGTGTCCCTATGATGTCGTTAGAGGCACGACATAGGCAAGGTGGAAGTATGATGTTTGTGACACTTGCAACACTTGTGGTCAAGATGTGACACTTGCATATAATATGAAACACTTACAACACTTGTAATGATGACACTTGCAACACTATTGAAGTGAGTAATTTTGATGTGTAACAGATTGCCTCCCAAAGTAAGAAGTTAGAAGACGATGATGATTGAAGTAATTTGTAGACTTTTTTGAGCAAGGGTATGAATGTAGAGAAACTGGAAAAAGATGCACACAACCATCAAACAAATATTATGACATGTTTCAAACCCAAGGCATGCATACCTATGCTTGAGTGATAAAGACTTTTTAGGTATGGCCGCCATAAAATACACTGTGGATCCATAATTATATTGACAAAAGGTATATCCATTGATGATACAATGTGGATCTATACTCCTATGACCTGAAATGATCGTAGCCACGAAGAATACACTGTGGATATACGAGATGACAAGACATCACCACGACCAATACAAAGTGGATCTATGTAACAATATATGTGTCATAGTTCAAAAAGAACTCCTTCACAACCTGGGCAAAGTGCATATAATAATGATGACTCAACCCAAGGTCTTCTTATCGATACCGATGTAGTACGAATCTAACCATGTGAATATATGTCCTGATGTCGAACACGGTAGAAACCACTTGATTACCGGTCAATGATGTAAACCATTAACAAGCGCGAGGGAGATCACCATTGATGTCAATGATTCCCAAGGTACTCTAGTACATTCTGATGAATGTGAATAGATGAGTTGAAATCGAACATCCATGGAATCATCCGATCATAGGTCAATGATGTAAACCCATTGTTGGACACGAGGAGGCCTGGCATTGAGGCATGCATGTCCCAAGGTAGTAACTGGTTTCTAAGTCTATTTCCTGGATAATGTGTTGAAGTCGATAAGAATAGACTCGTCGAAGGAGGGCCTTGATGTATCCCCCATCAATGACATGAAACCGAAACAGAGATGTAATTGGTAGATCAAATGAACATGGACTGACAAGGGTGTTGAAACAATATATTTGTGATGGCTGACTCTCGAGGTAGATACTTCCCTTGAACACTGAGGCACATCAGCAGAAACGTGACATGGACCAAAACTTGATAATGCAATGGATGTTGTGACTTTCATCAAGTGACCCAAAGGAGTAAAAGAAACTCAGAGAATTGGCTCAGTGCAGAGGTTCAGTGGATTAAAATACGTGCAAAGAAAAAATGTTGTGTACAAGGGAGACCGTAAGAGTTACTGGTAGTGTTCTCAAAAACTACTTGGCTTGCTTCTTTCAATTTTTCCCCATCTAGATAGACGAGTACCTCTTTTTAATTTAACAAGCTTGAGGGTAACACATGCTCGATATGACTCACCTTCGGTAAGTCCCTCTTCCTTTGTTTAACGAACTGGAAGAAGTAAGGGTTTGGTCCCATATGGGCCCTTCAATGTATGATTGTTTAACTAGTCCAGAGAAGGTAAAATCGATGATTTTTCATATTTAGGGAGTCTGAAAACAACTTCAAGACGACTCCAATGTTGTCCTTTTTCATAATGTTAGTCTCGTGAGGCCGAAAAAGAGATAAATCATCACTCGAAAGACGCCCTTTCAAACCTTTTAACGAGTGGGAAAGGAAGCAAGATCACTCGGCAATATTTTCATGTTTAGAGAGTCTAAAAAGAGCTTAAAGATGACTCCAAGGGGTTCCTTTTTTGTATATCCATGCGAGTCCGAAAAAGTGATAAAAGTCTACTCGGTTACATTATCATGTTTTTTCGAGCACGAGAAAGAACAAAGACTAAGCTTGGTATGCCTCCAGCTTGAAAGATAGTGGCTTAACTCTAGAATGATCATCAAAGGCTGGAGATATTCCCTCCAAGTTTCAATTCATTCATCGACTGTGAGGTTGTCACCAATTTATCTACTAGACAGAGAAAAAGGATAAGAGTGGATGAAAAGAAGGTTCAAGAGAGGTGACTGTGTCATTTTTTAATGAGCTTGACACAGGAAAAGAACTATGCTCAGGGCTCCGGGTTCAATCCCCAGATTGCTTTTTCATTTTTTAACGAGGTTTCTACAGAGAGGAAAACTATGCTCAAAGCTTATGTTTAATTTTTTAACGAGATTTCTACAGAGAAGAGAAACTATGCTCATGACCTCTGTTTCATTTTTTAACGAGCTTGCTACAGAGAAGAGAAACTATGCTTGTGACCTCTACTTCATTTTTTAACGATCTTGATACAAAGAAGAGAAACTATGCTCGTGGACTCTCCTTGATCATGGCTTCCAAGAGAATAATGCTCTGGAAGGACACCATGTCAAGGGACAAAACTTGGTCATGGCTTCCAAGAGATCTTCACTGGATGGAAGAAAATCACTCTGGATGGAACACATGTCGAGGGTCGCGACAAAGGTAAGGAGACCAGGCTCCAATAGCCCTACCGAAGAGATCACCATGTCAACTACCGGATCCAAATCATCAGAAGATGAAGTCATGGGAGACAATGCCACATAATTAACATGTGGAGGGGGTGATATTGTCTACATATAAGAACCATTTAGGGAGGTAATCCAGTCAGGACTGATGAATGAAATTTGATTAATAGTCACCATAATTCCATCGTGTGGGAAATATATATCACACGAAAAAGAGTGGACACAATAGATTTCATGGCATAGACATAATCCAGCCCAAGGAGTAAAATGAAATCCAAAGGGTCTCGGACTACCATGACATCAATAAAGATAGTTTTCCTCCCAAAGTTATGGGAAACTGAGGAAGGGTCCCTAAAGGTTGACTATTTCTTCTGTTAATAGCTAACAGATTCTGTGTAACCAGAGAAAGCTGAGTTAAACCCAAAGCGTGTCAAGCAACAGAGGACAAAATACTAACAGAAGCACCTTCATCTATCAGCGTTTGAGGAACGTCCCGACCACAAACCTGTACTGTAATCTGGAAAGGAATGTGAGAGGTAAGACGAGGTCCAGTTAGCGCACCCCAATCAAGAAGGAGGGCCTCATTTATTGGAGGGGGTTTCATGGGAGAAGGAGGAATGTCCCCTAGCACGGTAGATTATGTATCAATGAGAAAAACGTGGGTAGTATCGGGTTTACTCTCTAGAGGGAGAGTAGGATTGACCAATGATGGGATCATATCAACCACACTGGCACTCTTCAGAGGAAGAGTAGGATTGATCGATGATGTAAATGGAGCAATCACTTTGGCACTCTTTGAATGAAGGATGGGACTAACCGAGGAAGGTACTGGATCAACCACTTTGGCACTTGTCAAAGGAGGAGTGGGATCGACCGATGACAGAACTGGATCAACCACTTGGAATTCATTCTCCAAGGGGATAATGGGGTCGACGGGTGGAAACTAATCGACTGATTTGGTGTCACTCTCTAACGAGAGAGTGGGGTCAACCGAGGATGAAAACAGATCAACTACTTGGGTTACACTCTTTTGATGAAGAGTAGGGTTGATCAATGATGGAACTGGATCAACTACTTGGGTTTGTGGTTCAATCAAGGAGGAAACTAGATTGACCATCTGATCAACTGGAATGACCGGGGATGGAACCGGATTGACCAGTCCATCAACTAACGATGGGTTGGGGGAAAACATACGATAACCTTTTGGAAGTTGAAATTTTTCCAAATTATAGGAAGCCTCATCCATGCAAGTACAAAGGTGAGAATAATGATCACCTTTCCATAACATACAAGGGAATTTGACAGTTGTCTTCTTCTTACCAACCTTAATGTCACTAGTTGATAGGGTATCACCGGCATGACCAGCAAAGGCCAATGATGTGGAGGACCACATTTCTAATACCTTGGGAATACCAGGGCAATCCATTAGAAAGTGGTCACCCTTACAAATATTGCAAGGGATTTGGGTTTCGGATTCTTTATTTTAATCTTGTTGACCTCATCAACACTCCCAGTACTATTAAAAAAAGATGGTTGCTAGGATTCCACATCTGATGTTGTTGGAGCCTTGGTCCTTTTTGGGTTCTTCTTCTTCTTCTCTTTCTGTTTCTTCTTCTTCTGATCAACCTGGCTACTTTCTTTAGAGCTTTCACTAGGCGAAGAAGGAGAAAGGGAAGGAGACTTAATGCGTGAATAAGGCGAAAATTCGACATGAGGTTGATGTGTGGGTGGTGTACTTACATCTAAAATATTAGGTGCAGTTGAAACATTGGGAGGATTTGAGATCCCCGGAGTGGGGAACAACCAAACCAGTAATCCGATGGTGAGTCCCAGAAGACTCAGTGTGGCAATGTATGGAGGACCAAAGTTTCCTAACGAAGGAAAGGTATAAGGTTCCCCAGGAGAAGGGGTTCCTCCATTGGTACTCTCAAGATTTGATTCCATTACCACTTACTCGACCTAAGGTCCACTAAGTAACACAACTAACACACACTATGAATCTGAGAAGCAAACAATCAAACAAAACCTTCCCACAATGAAACCACTAGTTGGTGATGAAATCCAATGTCACGAGATCAAGCGGGGATGGAGCGGGTGGATTAGTTACGTTGGCAACCTACTTAATGGACTTACGCCTTGGTGCAAGCTTCCACTCAGTAATTATGGATTTACCCTCCAAGGATCTCGAGTGAGTTTGACCAACATTGGTTCTAGGTATAGTGAGACTTCTCTTCATCGTCACCTTGTGTGAGACCCTAAAGATTATGT
>SNQJ01S0074723.1:21697-59001 GCA_010110895.2 Picea sitchensis | reverse complement strand
AACGTGGCAAGAGAGACGTCAACGTGGCAAGAGCGACATTATCAGGCAACATGAATTTTTTTTTTTTTAAATTTCCTCTATTTTGCGACAATATGGACAATTTTGTCCATAACGCCGCAAATAAAACGTCGGAATTTTTACAATATGTAGTAGTGTGATTCTTTGACTATTTTATTTCTTAATGAGTGTACCTGTTACAAGGCAGCCCAATATTGAGCCCGGTCTTCAAGATCAGACCAGCATTGCCTTGGATCTGTTTAACACCATTTTAGACACTTCCAATACACGTGCTAAGCTTAACCATTCATGGGCAGAAATTGAGCGAGATATTAGTGCCCAAGAACATTGGGAAGCTAGACATAGACAACCTAAAAATCAGCAATAACCTTCTTGTTCCTTCAGTTTTTTCCTTTCTTTCATGTCCTTAGACTCCTGTGTCTCTAGAAGAAGAAGAGGCTTATCACCTAAAATTAATCTTATTTCTCAAATAGGAAGAAGAAATGTTGTGTTGTCTACCCAAAAAGGTGTTCTAAGGAGAACCTTGTCTGATTCATATAGTTCGTCTTCATTCCCATCACCTATCATCTACAAGATGGAATCTAGTGGTGGCTCTGGTGGCACTGGAAGTGCTTCATCCTCTCAGTATTTATCTTCGTCAATTATTAGTAGCTTGTATAGCCACCATATCCCTGTCCAATCTACTAAAAATCCCACTAAAGTCATTAAAAAGTATGGACTTTTTCAGTTTGAAGAAGACACCACAACCACATAGTGGCATGTGTCCTCTCCTCTTAACTTAGCACCTACTACTCATCCACTTCCTAAATTCAAGGAGCATCTCCCTAGGTTTTTGGGAAATAACACTATCCCTACAAATGAACACCTAGTGGCATTTTCTAATGCTTGTCACAACATAAGGGTCAATGATAACGATACTTTCATTCGATTATTCGTCAATTCCTTGGAATAAAATGATGTTGTCAATTTCTTTGACCTTCCTCCTAAGATTCTGTCTACTTGGGAGGAGCTAATCTATTGTTTCATATCCACTTATGGGCAATATAAAAACCCAACCGAGAAGTTACGGGAATATAATAACATCGCCTATAAGGATGGTGAGACCATCAAGTCCTTAAACTTACTCTTCACTAAGTTATACAATCAGATCCCTGAACTCATTCGACCTCAGAACCAAGCCGCTTTCATGCATTACTATAATGCATTATCGTCCACCTACCGTCATAGGCTTGAGGAAAAATCCATTGATAATATCGATTCCACTCTTCATACTTGTTTAGAGTATGAATAACAACTTGAAAGAACAGGTCTTCCATAGGGACAATCGATTAAACAAACATACATGTCCACCCTCTTACATCTAGTACAGGATATGAATAATCATATGATAGCGTATGAGCGAAAGGAAACTGTATCCCCTCTCACCCCTGGAGCTTCATCCTCTTCTACACCCGCTTTTATAAATCCGATCAAAAATAATTTTTAGCCTAAAGCTATCTTGCCTCGAAGCATGGATGATTTTAGGGGATAAATTTCGCTCATGGGCTAATTTTCCATGGTTTTTCAAAAAACAAGATTCGCTATTTTAAAAATGATTCACCAAAATTCTATAGGACAAAATTATTTTACCTTAAAAATCGCCAAAATTTTATAAAAACTATATAAAATCCTTAGAAATTTGATTTTTTTTACAAAAACATCGCCAATCATTTATAGTTGGCATACGAAGGATTAGTAAGATTCTCCAAGGTTTCTACATTTTAAAATAAATTTCCATCCTTAAAATCATCCTTGCCTCGAAGTTGGTGTAACTTCTGCAAGGAACACCACAAGGAAGGAACATGTGAGGTAAGGAAGAGTGGAAGAGATAAGATCTTTGGTAAAGGACCAAAAAATACCATCATTGTCCTAGATTTTCTAGAGCCAGAAGATGTCATGACTATCAATACTAGGAACAAAGCCTATGCTCCCAAAGGCAAAATTGACCCTCCCCACAATTCTTCTAGCACGAGCTCATCCTTACCCACTATTACTATTCAGGTTCGTAAGGGTCCTGACAGTCAAGGAAAAAATTCACCTCTCCCCTCTTCCAAGTAAAATATCTTGAATCAGTTGGCCAACATCAAAGCAAATGCAACCCTTCTAGACATGATTTTCATCCTGGAACAATAGAGGCATTTGAAACAATTCATGGAAAGAAAATCTTACGTTGTAGCCAACCTATCTGAAGAGGAAAATGAATAGGATACATCTGTAAATAAGGTAGGTGTACATAACTTTAAATACCCTGTAAAAATCCCCCTTTTATATTTCTATAATATTATGGATAAAATCGCCCATTGTTGACTCATTGATGGCGGTTTGGGCCCAAGTGTGATGTCAAATATTATTATGGAAGATCTAGGCTTGTCTTGTACAAATGAAAACGCGAGAAGCATGCTCTCCTATAATATCCTACAACAAATGACCATAGGCAAGATTAAATATGTGACCTTAGTTTTCTGCACACACCCTGAAATAAGGACAACCCTTAGTATTTAGATAATCGATATGCTAGTAAGAAATTACTCAATCATCTTGGGAAGAGATTGGAAATCCTTAATAGGTGGATACCTCTCGCTCGACGGGACACATTTATCCTTTCCTTGGAATGGTAAAAAAAATATAGTCCTTAGAGAGGGAAGGATTTCACCTTACATAGAGAGTGTCCCATAGCCTAATGCAAACTATATCAAGGAGGACTTAGGAGTGTTGGTTGTGGAGACTGATTATCTTCCTGATTCATAGGTCTTTTACTTTCAGCCGTGTTTATACCCCATGAAGTATTTACACCCCAGAAGTATGTACACTCTTCCACGCGGGGGAGTGAAGAGGGGGGGTACCCTCTCTGCAGGGTCCCGGGGGGCTATCCCCTCAACTGGGGAGTCTGGGAGCAAGCGAGCCCCCAGCGGGGGTTCAGGGGAAAAGCCCCTGAAGGAAAAATTGCGATATAAATGTATATTGTAATTTCATTGTAAATATGGACCGTTCATTATAAGGTCGCAGATCTAACGATAGAGATTATGTTAGGGTTTTTTTCCCTAGAAGGCAATCCTCTTTTATGAGGGAAATGTATTGCGCCTATGGTTGATGGTGAATATTGTATTCTAAGATAGGAGGCTATGAGAGAAAGAAGAGGAAGTTACAATGATTTTGTTGTAGGTTGTATCCCTTCATATGTTGGATAATAATAAAGGAAGGACCTGGCAATTTATCTAGTGGATGTAGCCCACACTGGGTGAACCACATAAATCTGTGTCTCTATTGTATTGTGTATCTTCTGTGTTTTGTTTCCGCATTTATTTTATTTTATTGCTCCACGGTCCTGTTTTTCTAACAACTAGTATTAGAGCGAGAGGTAACTCGTAGGAAAAGAGGGTTCCTAGTTTGAGTGGGACCAATGTCGGAAGATGGAAAGTTTAGGGTCGAGAAATTTAACGACCAAAACTACCAGTTATGGAGGATGTAGATGGAAGGCTATTTATATCAGAAGGATCTATTCCTACCATTTGGCGGAATAGCAAAGAAGTCAGCGGCTACAAAAGATGAATAATGGGAGATTCTCGATAGAAAGGCTCTAGGAACGATATGGCTGAGCATGGCAACATCGGTGGCTTTCAATATTTCCAAAGAAAATATAACGAAGGGTTTGATGGATGCATTGGCCAAATTGTATGAAAAACCCTCGGCGTCCAATAAGGTATTTCTAATGAAGAGATTATTTAATATGAAGATGTCGGAAGGTGGGTTTGTTGCAGATCATTTAAATGATTTTAATACTGTTACTAATCAACTAAGTTCTGTAAAAGTGGACTTTGATGATGAGGTTAGGGCTCTTATAATCTTGTGCTCATTTCTAGAAAGATGGAATAGCTTGGTCATGGTTGTAAGTAACTCTGTCTCTGGTTCAAATACTTTAAAATTTGATGATGTTGTTGGTGTTATCCTTAGTGAGGAAATGTGACGGAAAAGCATAGGTGAGACATCAAGAAATGCGTTGAACAAAAGCATAGGTGAGACATCAAGAAATGCTGCTGGAACATGGAGAACAATGGAAGACAAAAGGATAGAGGAAAATGATCAGGGAACCGTGGGAATTCTAGGAAGGAAGATCCAACCGTGATTTGGAAAGATGGAGTGCTAGAATTGTGGGAAGAAAGGACATATGAAGAAAGACTACGGAGCTCTAAAGAACAAAGAGATGGATAGCAGGAGAAATCAGGAAGCAAATGTAACTGTGATGTGTTACAAGATGCTTTGATCTTTCTATAGATAATCTTTCTAAATTTGGGTAGTAGATTATTAGGATTCATTTCATGCCACACCCCATAGAAACATAGATTATGTTCCAAGGCTCATTTGGACAAAACTATTTGGGTGAGGATGCACCATGCAAAATTGTTGGAATGGGAATGGTAAAAATAAAGCAATGCAATGGAAAGCAATGGTTGTTGAAAGAGATAAGACATGTTCCAGATTTAAGGAAAATCTAATTTCAAATCAGTATTGTTATGCGAATTTTGTATATCCATATTTACATATAAGATGTGGAAGGTCATCAAAGGATCATTAAGCAAATAAAGGAGAGGAAGGTATACATTTGTATTTATGTACCGGTAATTACTAACTCTTCTATCTCTTTAGCTTCTACAGAGTGGATACAACACCTGTGGCATCATAGACTTGGACACATGAGTGAGAAGGATTCAAATACTCACAAAAGAAAATTTTGCCAGATCTAAACAAATTGATTTGGAATTCTGTGAGCATCAGGTTTATGGAAAACATAAGAGAGTCAGATTTCTCAAAAGTCAAAAAGAAAAGAAGAGTGAAAGGTTAGAGCTTGTGCATATAGATGTATGGGGCCAACTCGTATCATCTCTGGTGGCTCTCATTATTATATTAATTTTATTGATGATGCAACTAGAAAAACTTTGGTTTATTGTATTCAACAAAAAATATCTTATTTTTGATACTTTTAAGAAATGGAAAGCTTTGGTTGAGAATGAGGACAAGAAAGTGCTGAAGGTTCAGACGATAATGGAGGTGAATATTGCAGCTTAGAAGTTTGATGATTATTGTTCATACCATGGATCTCAGAGGAGAGAAGACAGCTCCAACAAACACCCTTACAAGAAAATTTTGTGTCATAAAGGATGAACAGACAATCATGGAGCCGCAAGGCATGAGATTGCATGTTGGTTTTCCCATGTACTTTGGGCAGATGAGTTAGATATTGTTGTTTACTTAATAAACAGAGGACCTTTCAATCTCTTTTGGATGGTATAATTTCTAGAGGAGAAATGGGACGTAAAAAGGTAAACTATCTTCTATTTTGAAAACTTTCTATTGTGAAGCATTTATCCATATTGATAAAAAAGAACAAAGCTTGAGGAAAAATCCAAGAAGTGTACCTTTATTGAGAGGGTGTTAATGATTTTGGTTATCGCTTATGGGATTATGAAAATAAATAAAATCATTAGGAATAGAGATACTTAGTCAAGGAGAAGGTCATGCACAAAGATCAGCCAGGAAAGAAACAAGAAAAAAGAAACAAGAAATGCATAGTGCTTGATGAGATCACCGAAAAAGAAATCCCAAAGGAACTAGAATCAAAATGTACAACAACAAAAGAGCAGCAGTACCTCAAACACCTGCAAGTGTTGTTAGAAAATCAACCTCGTGCTAAGTATAATTCTCCTGAACGAGCACTCTCCTTCATCAGGGACATTTATTATTAACTCCGATGACAACTAGAATGTTATGAAGAGGCAAATGTAGACACAAAAAGGAAGCGGGAGCAAGGCATGAAAGAGGAAATGGATTCCCTGGTAACAACCATACACTTGGGACTTGGCCTTCACTTGCATGTAGGTAAAAGAGCACATAATAAAATGGGTTTACAAGTTGAATGGGAAGAAGATGGAGGAGAAAGTGGTACAAGGCTAGACTTGAGCTGTAAATAGGTTTGCATAAAAGAAAGGTATAGAGTTTGATGAAATATTTTCTCTTGTTGTTAAAATGACTCTGGGAGAACTATTTTAATTTTGTGGTAGTAGAAGATTTGCATCTTAAATGGGGGCTTAAATGTAAAAACAACTTTTCCATGGGGATTTGGAGGAAGAGACGTATATGCGTACCTACTGTGGGTATGAGGTCAAAGGGAAGGAGAATTTGGCAAAGTTGAAGAAAAGCTTATATGGCCTAAAAGAAAGCTCCAAGGCAGTATATCCAAGCTTGATAGGTTTATGATAGAACAGGTTATAGTAGATGTCATTATAACCACTGTGTTTATTTTTTAAAAAGCCGTAAAATGGAAGCTTTATTATCTTGTTATTGTATGTAGATGTCATGATTTTTGCAAAGGTTCAATATGAAGGATATAAATGTGCTCAAAAATAAATTATCCAATTCATTTCAATGAAGGATTTGGTGCTGCAAAGAAAATCTTGGTATGAGAATAACAAGAGATAGAAAAATCGCAAACCCATTACTTGTCCTGTGGTGAGTACACGTAAAGGTGTTGGAGATGTTTAGAATGCAGGATGAAAAACCTGTTAGTACACCTTGGCCAGCCATTTCAAATTAATAAGGAAATGTGTCCCAAGACACAAGAGGACATAGAATACATGTCGAGGGTCCCATATTCATCAACAAATATGTACTTTGATGTATGCAATGGTTTGCACAAGACCGTGATATTGCACATGCATGGAGCGAGTATATATGAATAATACATGCAAAGAACATTGGGAGGAAGTAAAGTGGATCGTGACACTCTGAGAGTTACTGCTAATCATGCATTATGTTTTGAGGACCAAAACTATTCACAAGGATATGTTGATTCAGATATGGCAAGTGATAAAGATAGGTGAGGAGTACCACAGGGTATGTGCTTACTATAGGTGAAACAACAAGAAGTTGGATTTCAAAACTGCAAAAGGTTGTTGCATCCTTTCAACAACAAAGGCAAAGTATGTTACCGCTACAAAGGCTAGTAAAGAGATGATTTGGTTACGAGGTTTACGGAGGAAATTGGAAAGAAGTAAGAGAATAACAAAGTTGTACTATGACAATGAGATTGCCATTCATCTTGCAAGGAACTCATCCTTTCATTCGAATAATAAGCATAGCTGAGGTACCACTTCATATGATCATCTTTGGAAGATGGACATTTGAAGTTGGAAAGATACACAATTGTACGTAATCCCAGAGACAAGCTAAATTGTGTGCTGAGTAAACTAAGGAGAAACCAGTTCCCGCTTAGTTCAGCTTGGTCTTCAAGAATGAAGATGAAGATGAAGATGAGAAATTTTCCAAGTCCAGTTGTTCGTGATTCCAACATACACAACAAATGATGGAGTTGTTGAGATTAATCTCCAAGTTGGAGATTGTTAGTTGTGGAGCCCTGACATTCACCCTGATTCGCAGGTCTTTTACTTTCAGCCCATGTTTATACCCCATGAAGTATTTACACCCTAGAAGTATGTACACTTCCACGCTGGGAGTGAAAAGGGGGGGTACCCCTTTGTGGGGTCCGGGGGCCATCCTCCTCGGCCGGGGGTCTTGGGGGGCTATCCCTCGAAGGAATAATTGCCTTGTAAATGTATATTGTAATTTCATTGTAAATTTGGATCGTTCATTATAACATCACAGATCTAATGATAGAGATTATGTTAGGGTATTTTGCCCTAGAAGGCAACCCTTTTTTATGAGGGAAATGTATTCTGGCTATGGTTGATGGAAAATATTGTATTCTGAGATAGGAGACTGTGAGATAAAGAAGAGGAAGTTACAACGGGTTTGTTGTAGGTTGTATCCCTTCATATGCTGGATAATAATAAAGGAAGGACCTAGCAATTTCTCTGGTGGACATATCCCATAGTGGGTGAACCATGTAAATTTCTGTCTCTATTGTATTGTGTATCTTCTGTGTTTTGTTTCCGCATTTGTTTTATTTTATTGCTCCACGATCCTGTTTTTCTAACAAGGAGTGTACTCCATATTTTCTTAGGAGGATAACATTCTCTTGGAAAAAATTGATTTAGATGATCATATATGACACATGCACTTTGATGGATCATGCTCTAATAAAGGTAACAGAGTCGGCATTATCTTGATTTCTCCTGTAGGAAAAATCCATAACTTTCATTACAAGTTGGAGTTTGCTTGCACTAACACCGTTACTGAATTTGAAGCTTTATTATTAGGCATTGAAAACGCCTATAATCTTGGATGTGGTCACCTTTCAGTTCTTGGGGACTCTAATCTTTTTGTGAACCTCATACCTAAATTTTACTCCCCTAGCGACAAGTTGATGGAACACCTACAGTTGTTATCCCATGGAACCTCATCGATTAGTTGTTTTTGCAGCCTCTCCTAATCGACTAATTCTAACACATAGACCTGATTGTACCTTTCAATATCTATATCATCCACATGTCCCCAACAATATAGAATCTTGGAAGGTCTTCCCTAATGATGAGAGAATTTGTGCTTTCATTTAAAATGAACCTCTTAAGCCCAAGGAAATTATACCCATAGAAGATGACAATATTCCTAAGGGCTTGACTCCTATAGAAAGTTTGTTTTCACGGAGTGATGTAGGAAATAAATAAAGACATAAAGAAGAGGATTCAAAAAGGAAGGTGGGTGAAACCATCTCCTTAGACATTGAGGCACCCGAGGCTCTGAATAATGTTAAAATAGTTGCTCAGTGTCCTAATAAAGAAGAAATTAAGTTTTCCAAGATACTTGGTAGATTTCAAGATGTTTTTTCTTGGTATTATAAGGATCTTCTTCATTTTGATCCTGGTCTTATACAACATGCCATCCCCATCAAGGAAAACATGAAACCAGTTAAGAAAAAACAAAGACCTATTAATTCAACATTTAAAGTAACTGTTCAAAGGGAGTTGGAAAATTTCTTGAAGGATGGGATCATTTTTCTCGTCAAGTACTCTGAATGGGTTTCCAAATCGGTACCTATTCCGAAGGCCACTGATCATATTAGAACCTACATTAATTTTTGCACATCCAGACAAGATTTTATGAAAAATCCTTTCCCTCCTCTTAATTTGGAAATGATTCTACAGCAGGTTGTAAGGTCACATATAAGGCCCTTACTTGAAAGTTTTTTTGGTTACAATCAAATCAAGGGAAAAAAGGTAGATGCTCACAAAACCACTCATGTCACTAATTAGGGAACCATGACTTATAAATGCCTGCTTTCTGGTTTCCCTGATGCAAATATCGCTTTTAAAAGACCTATACAAACAACTCTTAATGAACTGATCATTATCCATAACTATCTTGATGATCTAATTGTATATGTTAAAGGGATGATAATTACCTCGGAGTTTCAAGTGTTATTTATGGGCCCTTTCAAAATTGCTTTAGCCTTGGATACAAACTCTTACATTCTAAAGTATTTTCAGGAGCAATTGTTTTCCTGCAGCACTAAAAGTTCTCACTTGAAACATTACGTGGGACCAACGTGAAAAGTTCTAACGTTGTTTGGATCTTCTATATACTAGTAGTCTAGCCCTTCTTTCATTTTTCACTATTTTCCTTTCTTCTTACAGTAGTTTGATTTCTTCTTTCTGTTTCTAGAATTTTCCTTTTTCTTTGACATTTCTGTCATTTTATCTCTGTTGTTTTAAATTTTGTAATCTTAATTCTGTCATGATTTTTATTTATTTTTCACCTTTTAGTTGATTCTGGTCAAAGAATAAGATGTTGGACTAGTTCTTCCACAGTGACACTCCTGCAAGATATTGTTAGTCAATAGAAAGCAAGCTTACATAGTTGTTACAATGCTCCCCTAAAAGAACTTGGATTTTCTATCTACCTCTGCTGTTGTATTTTAATGGAATTTGTTATCTCCCGCTTCTGCTCTCCATTTATTCATACACTTGAAATTTCCAAAGAGAATGTCTATAAAATTTTCTACCTAAAGTTAAGAGCCAATTCTGGTTGAACGATTATGCACATAGTGGTAAAACCCCTCATACTTAACACTTTTCATGAGTTATTCCCAAATTCCTGATCATTTTTCCATTAAATCCACTCACTTCCCCCTGTTGCATGGTCTTCCTGGTTATATATTCTTGATCTATTGTTCTTGGTCTACGAAACCATGAGTCCTGAGTTCTAAATCTGTTGGAAACAAATTCCGCTATGGATTCACCAGTTTGTTGACAATTAAAATCACAATGACTCTTTTCGGCCCACAAAGTATTGCTAAAGCCTATTATTATAAGATAACAATATATCTATAATACTAGTAGGTGGGACCCCCTTGTAGATTGGATGATCATATCTGGTTCTTATTTGATGTTATGTTGTTATTCGACACTGCTTATAGGTTTGAGCATGATTGATGTTCAAAGGTTGGTTCTATTCGCAACAAATGGGTGATGGATAATGCATGCTATGAGTGGGTTTCTTTACTCTAAATTATTATTCCACGTCAGAAAGAGCTTATGAGAACTGTTATTTCTATGTTAATTGCGCCATCATCTATTGCATATTACACCTGCACAAAACATATATTAGTCATGGAAAAGAATAAAAGAAATATGGAACAAATCCAATGAAAAAAGGGCTATCCTATACTATGCTATGCTATGATACGTTATATGCAAATGAATTTAAAAGGGATCGTTGTTAGTCTTATATAACAATTTAATAGCAATGTGATTTATTGAGTTATATGAAAATGTGGTTGATGTGATATATGGTATAGTTGGAAGTGGTTAAATGTGATATGGGTGGCGCATTTGACAAGTCATGGATGTTAAATTTGATGCATAGAATTAATTAAGCATATTAATGGAAGGTTGGTTGGGATGTATTAAGGAATTGAATGAGTGGGGATGGAGGCAACGGGCATTTACTGCATGTCACTCATAATCCTTCCATTGGCTGTCACCCTATATTGGCTATTGTTCAGTTGTGTTTTGTTGTGGTACTTAAGCTCTGATTTTCAAGCAGAGGAAGAACCGCTCAGCCAAGATCACATTTTTAACGTTTTTTTGGTTACAGGTATGTCTTTTCACCATCCATGAACCCGCTCTGGTTATGAAATAGATATTGTCTCGGTTATGTATGAGTCAGTGCTTTTCTTAAGACTTGCAACTGTGTAAACTTGTGATATTTCTTTGGAATGGATGGTTGGTGTGGTTTGCATTGCACTGAAGTTTGAAGTCACAGTTTCATTAATCATTTTGAGTGTTAGAAGCCATAAAGACTCTATGTCATCCTTGTTGGTTTTGGTTGAAGGGTTTCATTCGCTCCAAATTGGTTGGTTGTCTCCACGCATTCTTATCACCATAACGAGTCATTTTTTTGTTATGGGGTTGTTGGGTTTGAACCACCTTGTATCACTGCATGTCACCTGGGTATGAGTTCGTTCATGCCACTAGTGTTTTCAAAGTGGGTTATGATGACTATTATGTCAAGGGGATTTGTTAAAGTTGATTGCTATTTCTCGGCTCGATGTTATCTTAGCATTATTTGGGTTAATTGGGAAAACACGAGAGTTATACCCTGTGTGTTCTCATGCTATTACAGGACCAAAATGAAGCATTTTCTCCTATGTCATAGTCTCTCCTTTCTCATGAATTGTCACCCTATCTGGGAAGTTATTGGTGGTATGCCCTGTGTGTCCACCGTATGGTCTCAGAGGTTCTCACCCAATGTTGGGGGTCGACTCTAGCTTACATGTGTTGGTCCACAGAGCGAACCCTTGATTACTCAAGCCCGATTTTGATAAAGTGAACTTGTTATGTCCTATCGGGTACATTGTTGATGGTTATGATTTGGTGGTGCAGCGTCGATAGTGTTCGATTGTTGGCTCATCTGCGTTGATTATGTTGACGGTGGTTTTGGTTATTGGTATTTAGTCACTACAATTGGTTATTATGACAGTCAAATAGATAAGTTCAGCATGGTTAATTGGTTGATTGGAGAAATGGGATTTAATACACAATCATTGTCCTTTACATTGTAATTATTGAATTGCTAACCCAACATTAGTTTATAATTGATTAAGTCACAACAATGCTTCATGCGTGATGTGTGGGTATGTGTGGCCTTCCTACAACATATTAGGTTGAGTTGATGATTGTTCTGACTGTGTGTTTTAAATTTCCAAATGGGAGTATTGAAATTGTGATAATTATGGGGTGGTTATCCATTGTATATGTTATGGATATTGTTTGGTTGCACCATCAGATATGGTCATAGGTTTTTAAACAATATTGTTTCCTTGCAATTTGATCGATTTGTGAAATGGGATTGGGNTTGTTGTATTGGATTGATAGCCCAACATTGTGGATTTTTTGATTCAGAGTAATTAGACCTATACAGTCATAGAAATGCTCTTGTGTTTTGTTGAATGGTATGTGTATTCCACAGCTTTGTATGAGTTGAAATGGTTATTGTTGACTGTGTGTTCAAAAGGAAAGTCGGGATTTTTTCAATTAAAATATTGATGGTTGTGTTTGGTTGTCCATTATGTATGTTTGATGGATATGATGCATCGTAGCAGAGATAGGAATAGGTTTTGTGACAGTATGGTCTCATCACAATTTAATTATTAAATGAAATTAAAGCATGAAATCAGGCATGATTTTTGGGTCTATGTTTGATGATTGAAATAATTCATGGACAGTGGTTGATGAGTTGATGTTGAACATAGTGGAAATAAGTGACTGTGTGTTCATTTGGGAATTGTTTTAAAACATTAAGTGAACAAATGAGAAGAAGCAGAACTCTTCTACATGTTGTTGTGGAAGGCATATTGTCTTGTTTGATGACACCGTGTTAATGATGTAATTGCGAACAGTGAGCAAGTTAATACATGAAATTGATTGAATTATACACATTAGTTGTTTAATTGAGCACAATGATTATTTTGTTGGTGTTGGATATTTTGTGGTTGATATAGAACGATTTTATGGATTACTTAATTAATTTTATGAACAGTATCCTCTCTATTTCCCTACCATTATTTCATTTTTCTCTAATTACAATCCCCTCACCTTCCCATATCCATTTTTCACACCCTGTTTCTGAAATTTAATTACAGTTAAGAGAATTTTGTATTGTAACAATTTGAAATCACAATTTCTTGGATGGATTATAGTAACATGTTCCTTGGTTTACATTAAAGTTGATTGTGTGTTGTCTGTGGGAAGTAACCATGATTCTTTTCCCCCTCATTTTAACATTTTTCTCTCAATACAAACCCCTCACATATCCCCAGACCTTTTGTTCACTCCCTACTCATTGACAACAATTAAACAATCTCTATGCATTGGATAGCATGGGTCTAATATGTTGTTGAGCCAACATCTATTTTATATTTTTGAGTTGTCATGTATGGTTGTTAAAGGAACTATTTTCTAATCAATCATGCATGAATGAATGAGTTTTTTCAGCTGAGGTAGCCATGGAAGAGTTAACCAAGGAAGAGGTAATTGGAACAGGGGCCCTAGAAGGCCTATATTCTCCATTCACTTTGATGTCAACTCATAGGAGTTAGGTCGGCTATTTCAGGATGGATTTTTCAATTGGATTGGGAAAGGAGTAGTCCAACCTAGGATTGAAAGGCCTCCCTTACATGCTCCACGAGACCCTATTATTCATGTGCCCCCTCATGTCTCATTGCAACCCTAGGTTCCCAAAAGCCATGGATGGCAAGAGATTGTCCACCCGACAGTCTCCCAACATCGTGGCTGGCCCAATTTGTCCTTACCTGCTCCCCCACCTATCAATCAGATTGTCCAAGATGCACCTGTCCACTCACTGAGTTCAGTCCTCTCATGCTAGAAAAAGGTTGAAAACCAAAGCCCACCATGCCCCTAACAAAGCAAAACCCACTGCTGCCCCTTCCTCACCCTCCAATGGCTCTAACAAATCTGTGTCTTCCCATATGCATTTGAGGGACGAATGTTCTCATGTGATTAGTGATATTAGGCCTAAAGGCTCAGCAGAGCCAAAAGAAAATTCAGAGAGATCGAGGGGTGACAACAACAACAAGGGAAAGATTGCATCTCAGAGTGGAAAATATGGTTTTTGAGTTTTATTTTATTTATCTTTTATGACAGTTGATTTTAGAGGTTTTGGACAACATGTTTCTTTGTATATATGAGTAATATATTTTTGAAAATAATTTCAAATAATGAGATGAACTATCAAACATGAATGTGGTGTTGGGAGTCAAAAGGAGGAATGTTTTTGTTTAATTAAATAGTTATGTTATGATTGTTAAGAGCTGAAGGGAGTCGCAAGGGGTCCCACCTACTAGTTATTATTTATTTAAAACCTTTATTTTGACTTATTACTTTTCCCCCTAACTAAAAAGTTGGTTGAGTTTTTAGTTAACTTAACTAATGAATTAGTTCAACTACTTCAACCAATTCTTATTTTCTTAAAGGAAAAAGGAAAGGGAGGAACAAGGGAAGTATATAAGGAGAAGCATACTAAGGTTTTCTCTTTGAGTTTATGTTGAGATAGTTAAGTTTTCATTCATTCCTTAATTGATCATAAGCCTAAATATTTTTTATGATAGTGGGGTCTTATTGTAGACATCAAGATTCAAGGTTGAATTACATCATTCAGAAACTTGTTTTTCAGAGGTGTTGATCTATCTTTGATAGTTTGTCTAGACTTCTCTATTTTTGAAATTATTTTTCATGAATGACAAAGGCTATTGTGTACAGTCGAGTGGGCAACAATCTGTGGCAAGCTGATCCAACTTTTAGAGTTCATTTTTTTTTAATTTTCTATCAGAGGTCCTTTTGTATGTTTTATCAGGGACGTCTAAGTTTGACTTTGGTCCAAAACATCTTCACAAAATTTTGTAAAGAGAATGAATCTTTGGTGAATTGGAATGAAATAAAGGATTGATTTATGTCTCATCTGTCTTGATTATCATCTTGGTGTCTTTACTTCTATCTCTACATTTATTTCAGCAACTGTTATATTCAAAAAATCATATAAATAATGAATTTTCCAACAAGCTTGTATTTATAAAAAGACTAGCCTAAGCACTTGTAATCAATACTTGTGAGTTAGGATATTATTTTTGATGGATATAAACATAGGGTGAAATTCTCGTCTATTTTTCTTTAGCCAAGAAGAATCTTAAAATGCTTGAGTAATATCATTTCATATCTTTTCCTCAACAACGTGAAGTGGATTATAGACCTAGGTTTCCACTTACAAGATAATAATGAACAACCTATGACAGGGGGAAAATGAGTGAATTACACATATCAAATATTAGTAGGACGATCAGGAATAGAAAGATAATCATGAAAATTGAACAATGGGAAGAGACTCGTGTAGGCTCAGAAGAACCATGCGCATGGGTAATGCAAACCATTATCATTGGTTCATGGTTACATGGATGCGGTCATTTATTAAACTTTATGAAATTTGTATACACATATTATCATGACCAACGATCCACAAACATAAAAATTTATGATTGTGGACAAAGATCCTTGCGGTATTCAGCGAAGAACTTCAAGTAGTGATCCTTTGCAAATCCAAAACCGCATAAACCCAACTCCTTATAACTTTTCCTCTATGGACCCCAACATAGTGAATATGACATTTTTTGATACTTACCTTAGTATTTTTATCTATAAAAGAGTTAATAATTCCTAAACTCTCATTCCAAACCTACACTGTACACCATATGCCCCCAAAATACCGCAAAGTCTTGTTGAAACTCAATTTCATGTAAAACCTAATCTAGATTGCCAAACTAGTCAAGGATGTATCCATGACCCTGTGAGCTATAGACCATGCAAAGGAATCTATATTGAATACCACATGTGGGTTTCATTCTGACAAAGTATTAATACATAAAATCCTGTCACCTCGATATCCTACGACCCACAAATCTACTGAGTAAATTCTCCACAAAAACATATGAGTCGACGCTCATTGGCTTCATTTAAAAGTTCTACAAACCTGCATATGTTCCCACAAACCTAATTCCAAAAACCAATATGTCGCCAACCCTCCTACTAATGATAAGTGACACGAACATCCTAATATGCATAGCATTTAACATGTCATATAACATGCATAAAATCCCTACGAAATGAGAAAAGTATAATGCAGTACATGGAATGCTTGGTAGACATAGGGAAAATCTAGATAAATTCAGTTATTAGTTATTTTGGTACATAGGCTAATAATTTTCATTGTCTTTTCATGTTCTGAGAGATCAATTTAATGAGCATAGATAAGGTCATACGCAAATCTCCACATGTGAAACCTGATGAATGATAGCTATACCTAAAGGAAAATGAGACACGTAGGTTACAAGAATTAAACGTAGATCTAACAAAGGCGTGTGGGAGATTACAGATCAAAGAGAAGACACACATCACCAAAGATAAAATATTATACAGATCCATGGATAATTAATTACATAAATTTATTTTAGAGTGAGAGGAATAAAACAAGAAAAGATAACAACACTCTCATCGCATCACCACACTACAAGGAAAATGACACGAAAATATTATAAAGGACATCCAGACTTCATTGTTTAGAAAAGAGAGGAGTTAGAGTGTGACATTTTTGTGGCCTCGACATCAGGAGAGATTTATTCATTTTCTTGTTTATTTCGACTAGGAGGGACTACCAAGATTCAACAATGCTAGACTAGCATGGAACTTCACTTTTTTTCATAAGCAATAGAGCACTCGTTCTCAAAGAATGCATGATGTAGCTAGATATATGGTAGTAATACACAATACAACCTATATTTTTTCCAAATAAAAATGAATAACCAAGTATCGATCATATAGTAGGAGTGAGGCAGGAAAATAGAGGTTGATATCTATTCGTGTTTACAAAGGGATAAGGATGGAGGGAAGACCTACATTTTCTTCTTAGACAATTGGTTACCCTGAACAATCATGACATGTATGCAATCAATGAACATGTTTTTCTATATTTGGTCATCATTTGGACCAAATTTTTATGGGAAGATCCCCTCACCACAAAATATTTCAAGTTTCTCACCTTCCCTAGGAGGTCATAGTGACAAGGAATATTATATAATGATTTTCATATATTTCATAAAATAAAAAATGTAATGGGAATGGGAAGCGTAGGGAAGTTGTAGCATTAGTAACTGAAAAAATCTATAGTTCGGAAGGTCAAAAGTCCACCTTCATGTATAAAATAAGTCTAATGTAACCTAAGGAGAGGGAAGGGGCTGAAGAACCAAAATTGGGTATTGTATAACTCTTTATTAGACTCAAAGGTGGATAGGAAATATCTCTTCTTGATGTTGTATTCCCGAAAACAAACTACTTCTTTGAGGGAGGATAACACCGAGAAACTTCATGATTCATTTATTTAGTAGTGCATTGTTGATGATTGTTTGAATCTATAAGTGTTTTCAATTTTCCATTCTTTACAATTGTTATTTGGAGAGAATAATTATAAATTGATTGTGAATTCGGTTACAGGAACATGGTTATGGTCATTTATATGAAAACAAGTATGAAACGTGATTTGATTCGGTGAACTAAGATCTATTTTGTTTTACACATTAAATTATACACCTGTAATTGACCCTGCTACTGTTATAATAGGATTTCAATTGGTAATCACCATATAATTGCATTGTCATACTAGAGTAGTTATGCATTTAGGATCTATCATAGCTTATATGGAAAAGTCTCTCTTTTGAAAGCAATTCATTTGGTTAGTGACAGTCGGGCCCACATAACGGTGGAGGTTACTATTAAAATGAGAGTGGTTATAATTGGTACTTTTGATTGAGAAACTCTCCCTTATGTTGGCCTTGATATTTTTTACCACATCAACACCACCACCACCATGATGGAATCATGTTACTTCATTGTCCCAAACATATTGGTAATGAAATCAATTGTCACCACTTTCCATTTCCACTCAGGAATGGGAAATGGTTAAAAAAATCAAATGGATATATATTCTCTACTTTTACTTTATTTCACTCCATGCACTTGGATATATAATAAGCCATATCCTTCTTCATTCCTGCCAAAATTATTGGCCTCTAATAGTTGCAATAGTCTTCTAGTATCATGGGTTCCCAACATAAGGTACATTGTCATTTATCTTAGCGCAATACTTTTCATCTCCTTTGTATTAGGAGCTTACACATGAGGAATCCATCCATCTTTAAACTTATGCTAAAGTTTACCTTTCTGTAATGCCACCTTTTCTTGCACATACTATTGATCCAATTTTGCAGCTTCTAAAATTTTTCTCTTTAAATTAGAAACATGCATGGTTATGGATGAAGCATGCATCTTATGCACCCTCTAGATAAGTGCATCATCTACCTTGTTCTCATTTAATTTTATATACCTTACATCAAAGACATACTCACTGAGGAAGTCTAGCCATCTTACATGCCTAACATTTAAAGTTGGTTGTTCAAATAAATGCTTCAGACCATTGCATTTTTTCCTTAATTCAAACTTCCCACCTAGGAGGTAGTGCCTCCACATATTCAATTCATGAATAATGTAGACCAAATCTAAATCATGTGTGGCATAGTTCCTTTCATTCTCCTTGAGTTTTATGGACTCATAGAAAAAAATATGACCATTCTAGGAAAGGACACCACCAAGTCCTTATTTAAATTCATCATTGCACACCATAATGTTTTCATTTGGATCAATGATATTTAGAATTGATGCACTAGTCAACAAATATTTTAAATGATAAAAAAATTCATCACATTTACGATTCCATTCAAATTTCACACCCTTCTTCTACAAATAAGTTATAGGATATGAAATCCTTGAATATCCCTTGATAAATCTCCTGTAATATCATAAAAGTCCCATGAGTGACCTGAATTTGTGACATTCTTTGGGTATAGACACTCTCTGATTTCTTTAATATTATCTAGATCCATTTATATTCCTTCCTTTGAGATAATGTGACAAAGTAAAGGATTTTTTTCTTATAAAATGAGCACTTGCTTAGCTTTTCATAAGGATAATACTCCCTTAACACCTGTAATACCATTCCCAAGTGTTTCGCATGTTCCTCTTTAGAATTAGATTAAATAAGTATGTCATCTAGGAAAATAATGACTAATGTATACAAGTACCTTCTAAAAATGCCATTCATCAAACACATGAATACAACTGGTGCATTTTCCAACTCAAATGGTATCACTAGGAATTCATAATGGCCATACCTTGTTCTAAATGTTGTCCTTTTGTCTTTTTGATATATGATAGCCTGACCTAAGGTCAATCTTGGAAAATACCCTATATTTTTCCATCTGATCAAATAGATCATTTATCCTTGAAAAATGATACTTGTTCTTCAAAGTCACCTTATTCAACTGCTTGAAATCAATGCACAATTGTAAGGTTCCATCCTTCTTCTTTACGAAGAGTACCAGGGCACCCCAAGATGAGACACTTGGTGTATGTACTCTTTCTTCAACATGTCTTCAAGATGCATCCGTAGTTCCTTTAGTTTTGGTGTGCTCATCTTGTAAGGTGTGTTGGGAATTGGAGATTGTTTAGGAATTAAGTCAATGGATAAATAAATATCTCTCCTAGGTGGAAATCCTAGAATTTATCCAAATGCATCTTCAAAAATATTCCAGGAATGCATAATATTCAATACTCGACACCTTATCCTTAGTTTTATCTTCGATATGAACTACAAAATTTTTATGTCCTTTGTTGACAGTTATATTCAATTAACGTGCTGAAATTTCTTTGACTGTTGTTACAGATCTTGGAGTACCCTAAATTGATCTCAGATCCCCTTATTCATCAAGATAAGTGAATGTCTTATGGTAAGAGTCTATGACAACATGATGCTTATCCAACCAATTCATACCAATTAGGTATTCATAAGAACCTAATGGTATGATGTTTAAATCTACCTTTATATCGAGTTGGTTCATCTCCATTAGACAATATTTAACTAACTCATTGATTCTTATTTTAGCTCCTGTAGCTAACTAAACCAACCAAGATTTCCAATTCTTGTTTCTTGGTAAACTAAATCGCTCAACCAACATAGGATCTATGTAACTATGGATAACTCATAAATCAATTAAAATTGTTATAGGTTGATTGTCAATCTTCCCTTCAACTTCAATCACACGAGACTAGAAATCAACTCATTTGTTGTCCAAGGTTGCATAAATCCTTGGCATGCTCCTTCCCATGTCCTCCATTGTATCAACATCCTTGTTTTTTTTCATATTCACCCTTTCTCCTCTATGAGGGAAATATCTATACATGTGATCTCCCTCACATGCCAAACATTTAATGAGATACTATCTTGGTATTTTCCCAAAAGTCTTTGACATATTGGACTCATCCTGTGTTGTATGTTGTTGGGAATTATTTTTGAGGAAAGGTGGTTTGCAACTTTTCCTTCTCTAATCCATATATCCTTTCTTCTTATAAACCCAATCTCTCTGCAAGGTTGATCCTCCTCTATGTTGATCATAAAGACACATTTCTCTCCTATTGTCTTCCTTCTAATGTATTAAGCTCATAATACCATATATTATCAATGTAGATTGAAGGTAACCCACTAAGAAACCTTTTAATTTTGACTTTCTCATCCTTGATGAAGTTGGCATACCCCAACAACTCTATAAATATCCTCCCATACTCGTCCATGGTCACGATCCCAAGTTTGAGTTCAAATATCTCCTTCATATTCCTATCATAATAATATTTGGACAAGTATTTCTTATAAAAACATTTTCTGAACTACCTCCAAGTGATATTCTTCTCATTAAGGTACTTGACTTGCATGAGTTGGTCAAACCACATTGATGCTTTTCCTTTTAGATGGTAAGTTGCAATTCTAGCTTCTTCATGTGAGGAATAATTGCACAATTGGAAGTACTTCCTCATGCCTAGAAACCATGTTTTTGCATCCTCATATTTCTTATTCTCACCATCAAAGGTAGGAGGTTTGATACTTTTTTATCTCCCCCCAAGGTTGATCTACCCCAATCTTCCTCTTATGCTATCTGACAAGAGACATACTTGGACTACTTTCTACTCTTGCATGAGTATGTGACCTTACAATTGAGTTCTTTGGTGAGTGATGTTGATGCCTATTAATCCCTCCTAGAATGAGATATGTGATCCTATGCATTCCTTGATTATGTTTCCTTATCCATGTTCCTCTATAAATTGTATAAATTCTACAAAAACTTGGTAGTGATGTTATTCTACTCTTCCTAGTCCCTCAAAATATTCTCATTATCAACTTTGTAACTCATCAAATCTTTTTGAAGACTTTTTATTGTCTCCACTAAATAAATACATTGTTATCTACCTTCTCCATCCCCATTTGATTTAGTATCAACATTTCCCAAGCTAACATTCATCCCCCTGACTTCATCTTCATAAGTATCCTCTATCTCACTGATATTCATACTAAATAGTTATGCTTGTAACCTTTAAATATACACATTGTGTATCTAATATGATGTTGGTTAGATTAGACATAAAAAAAAAATTGAAGACACACCCATCATTTTCAATCCTCGAAGGCCACTAGATGACTTTATTTTATTTTATGGAGAAATACGCTACCCATATTTGAATTCTAGGTGAATAAATTGATTCTTCTCTCCAACAAATTTCCAATGACTATTCATTTTCTCAATTTTGAGCACTCTGCAAGAAGTTATAGATCCCTAAAGTTACAACTCTTCCCATATTTAGACAAAAATAAAATAAAATATCTATCATAGTCTTGCTTATGTGGCACCCTGTTGACATAGAATGACATGTCTTAGATGATGTGGTAGTTTGGATAATATGTCATGTTTCACAGATGCTCCATCATCTCCTTTAACATTCGGTCCTACATCATCATACTCTAGAACTTCTTCTCTTTCTTCCATTTTGTTTTTCCTTCTTTATTTTCTCTCTCTTCCTTTCCTCCGTCAAGGCCCACCTTTACTTTTATTTTTATTTGTACATGGTCCTAATCCATATGTGTTAGCTAACATGGACCTGTTTCTAAACTATTGGATACAAGTCACTAGCTTCTAAGCCCACAAGATTATCAGAAACACCTTTTCAAAAACATTCCATTGGAATTTCAACTAACCATTCTTCACGAGCCTTTCGAAAGACCAAATCTCACAAGTCTATCAGGATTTCCTCGTCGGACTCACCTCTTCGATATGACACATCACCCCTCTACAATATCTTTTTGGAACCCATAGGATGCAACTCTTTCGGTTAATTCACTCCCCACAATGCTTTCAATCTTTCCATATAAAAATTTTAACACTTCATCATAGGTTATTCGAAGCCCAGAATATGCAAGACTATTGAATGTTTTCTTTTATTCTTTTCCATTGAGATGAAAATTTATCACATTCATAATTCCTTCCAAAAATCAAATTTCCCAACCCTGTCATACTCCCTCCATTGGGAAATTCTTCTTGAATGAGACTTCTTGCGACAACATTCTTTCCTGACATATTGGATGACAAACAAATGTGTTGACTAATGGCCTATATTAGAGAAGGATCCCTAACCTACATGATCTTTTCCATGGTCATTGATTATCTGATATATCTAATGGCTAATATCTATACAATATGATGATCAGATCATAATCAAATCTGAATTTTTTCGATCAATAACCTTGTCTATTAGTTTGGCAATATGGATCCCACAACGTATCAAGTTCCCATATGAGAGTTCCACCCTCATGGTTCTGCCAACCATCCTTTGGCTCCTTGGTGCACGATGGGTCAGAACATAAGGTACGATGTGTGAACCCTTGACTACCACCTATCATTCTTATGTCACCTCTAACATCATCCATATGGAAAATCCCCAAATTTTCCATATTTTCAAAATTTTCAACAATGTCTAAAATTTGAATTTTATTTTCCCAGCCACCATACCATGTAAGCTCTATAACTTAGATTTGCATGGAAAAATTAGGGTTTGTGCAAGAAATTAAACTTATGCACCAACAATTTGACACTCCTGCACACAGATCATTTTAGGGGATAAATTTTGCCAATGGGATAATTTTCCATGGTTTTTCCCAAAAAACGATTAGCCAATTTCCATTTTTTCTAAAAATTATTTTCCCAAATTCCATAGAATAAAATTATTTTACCTTAAAAATTGCCAATTTTTTTCTAGAAACTATACAAAATCATTAGAAATTTGAAAACTTTTACAAAACTATCGCCAAGCATTTTACATTTTGCATATTAAGGACTTGTAAGATTATCCCATGTTTCTACATTTTAATAAAAACTTCCATCCTTAAAATTATCCCTTCTCCTGCATCAATTTTTTAGTGAATTACATTACAAATTTTGGGATTTCTACATAGTTACACTCAATTCACTATGACTTATCTACAAAATCTTCAATTTTGGTTTGGTTCTTATCCCATACAACCTGAGTGTTGAAACATTAGCTATGATACCATAATGTAATGTCCCCGGCCTCCAGGATGAGCCACATTACTCCTTAAATGCTCAGTCAAAGATATAATACCTCAATGTATGGTCCCTAGCACCACTTGAGGCACACTAGCATAAAATTGTGCTCTGAAATCCATAACACATTTTTCCCATCAGGGATCTGATAGAATTTTGGTACAGTCTATCCTACATATGGTACAATTATGAAATATTATCATTATCATGAAATCATGCATATTCATATACCATCATCACTAATTATGTATAAAATTCATAAATAAAATGGGAATCATGCAAATAATTCACAAAGTGGAAATTAACACACAATTCACATATATTTACACATAAAAGTGAAAGCATGATAATCCAGAAACTTATATTTTATAAATACACCTATTATATTTATACGTCAAACATTCCTCCCATCCATAGAATTTATTGTTCTAGATCTCAAAAACAGGTCACCCCTGAGCCACGACTATGACACCACTAGGGAAAATGATTTCACATAGGAAATCTAAATTCAAATAACACATAGCTCAAGGAAAGGTCAGTGGCACCAAATGCGGAAACAATTCCACCTCATAGCCTCTCATTCTCGATCTGTCTATCTCACCTAAGGAAGTGTACTAGTTCACCGCTCGAAAATCCTTTGGCTATACCACTTCCCTTATAGAGATTTATAAATAGGTCAACCAAGAAATTTTAGATATTTGTGGCATTAGGAACACACCACTACTCTCAAGTAGCTTACACGCACCCACTGGGCCAACATAAAGGGAAGCATATTCCCAAAAATCCCTCTTTGGTTTCATCCTTTCCTTAAGCAACCCAACAAATGGCAACACACCCAAACCACCAAGGGTTTATAGGGTAACCAATACAATAGCTCACAACTCAATCCTCAAGCTCTGGTTTGAAATATTTCCTCTAGTTCCACCCACCAACTTCCCATGTAGTTTGAATGAGTGACCCTACTCCCCCAAACACACTAATACAAGGGATTAATTATGCATGCAAAGAAATTTACAACTGGCACATGAATAATCACTTCCTCTCCCCTTGAAAATCATCCCAACACTTTTGGACTTAGGATAAAGAAATAGAAGACATAAACTTAGGCTTGGATATTTTAGTAATATTTTACTATATACCTTGGCTTAACCGTTCAATTAAACCCTTCTTATAAGTCACCATACCCATTTCCCTCTCATGGATTCTTAGCCATCCATAGAAAAAAAAAAAAATTGAGGTCTGGAACGATGATGTATTTTTATTGATATACAAATTGTGATTACAAAAATACAAATCTTGGCTTAATCTTGGCTTACCATCCATAGCATAAATGCTCCTTGGCCTAAACACACAAACATACAAGGCACTTCGGCCCCAAAAATTGTCATGTCTCACCAGCCTATATTAAAAAGTATACATTCATATACTCAGTCTAAGGTACCAAATGTAATGTAATATGAGAAACAATACTATTCAAAAGAAATCAATGGAACAACAAAATATTGAGAAGAGAAACACTAGAAATGATACCTTTATTCAAATAAACCAATGTTCATTTGCCTCTTCGAGGGGGAAACCTCCAACAGAGCAGAGATCTATTACAATAATTCTCAAGACAAATATTTATCATACCTTCTACTCTTATTTATACTAATTATATCTTCTAAAGAACATTCTAGAGGAAGATCTTTCTAGAAGCGGAAGCTTCTATTAGGTCTTCTTACATTAGCTTGTTCATATTTATTAAATAGGCCTTATTAAGAAATATTGGCCTTTATTGCATGGAAAATATATTATTCTACCTACATGAGAGGTTAGGGAGGTTAAGTCCCTAACATTCCCTCCCCCTTGAAGAAAATCCTTCTCCTGAAGGCTTGAGATGAGGAAATTGTTGCAAAATGGTGGTTGGTTACTAGGTGGCATATTTTGGAGTTGTATCTTTCTAGTGGACTAACATTTCGTTGGTGGTGCTCTAACAAAGATGATGCTCTCGATGGTCCAATACTCCTTGTGGCTACAAAAAAATGGAACCTTCTTCATCCAATTCAAGGAGACTAGTTTTCATGTGGAACTTAGTTGCAATCACTTTCTTTAAGTAGGAGACATGAAAAACATGGAGCTTAGAATTACTTCACAAAGTTAACTAATAGGCCATGAGCCCCACTCGATTGAAAATTGTATATGGACCACTTTTTCAATTTATATAAAGAAAATTTAAATAAAAATTTAATTAATTTTTTTTTTAACAATATATAATACCATAATAAAATAAAAATAAAAATAAATAAGAACTATATATAATTAAATTTATAAAAATTAAAATAAATTAAAAATAAAATAAACAAATAAATGGAAATATAATACACTTAAATAAATTATAGTAAAAAGAAATGAAAAACAATACAGGATCAACACGGGGCCTTGCATGGTCCACATGCCCCTCCCTCCACCTTCCAACAAAAAAAAGATCAACACTAAAAAACCCCTTGCTTTGCTGCCTCATTTCATTTGTTAGGGTTTTGGCTTATTCTTTCTGAGCATAGGGGTGGCCATTGTTCGAGCCTCAATCACATAGAACCCAAATCTTTCTTTGATGACGTGGTTTTCTCTGTAGTGGTCTTGCTAATTCATTGGGGAGGGCATGGCCGCCATGGGTGGGTGAACTAGCCAGCCCGATGATTCATAGTGCATGGACCTGCACCCTATGGGCTCTTCTCCTCATGGTTTGGCATTGGTGGCAGAGACGGGGGGGTTGGAGGAGGTGTTGGTGGACGCACAATGCAAAAAGAAACACCCCTCGTGAGCTCCTCCCTTCTAACTTAACCCTTGTTTTTTGGGTTGGTGGTGATATTTAAGAGTTGGACCCATGCGCTCTTCCCTTCTTATCGCTTGACGGCTAGACCATGGCAGTTGGGCCATGGTCGCCTCTGCCTATGGGCTTGATAGCTCCAATGCATAGTGCAAAGGCTCAAAATGTGGACTCCTCCTTTCGTGGCTTAGCATGGCGTTGGGTCTTCATGCTTAACACTTGGTCTTGGGCATAGTGATTTGGTTCTTGATCCGTGCAAGTTGATGAACTCGTGGGCTCTCTCGTTGCTAGGTTTATGATCCAGGTGGATATTGGGGGCCACCCACCTATTCCAACTGGCTCCTCGTGTCCATTTTTTGTTCAACACATTCTTTTGTACTTCTTTGTAATTGTGGTTTCTACACTTATGGGGCTATCTGAATCCCCACACATCCTCCAGATGGATATGAATGGACTCTCACCTAATCCAACTGACTTATTTTGTATGTTTTCATATCAGCACATCTTGTTGTACTTCATGGGCCATTTTGGGTCCCTAAACATTGTTTTTTTGGCTCGCCAAAATCAAACTGTAGACAGAGTCAGTGTTTGATGGAGGAATGTATAGCTCTCTAAAAGACCTTTCCAATGGGCTATCACGTGCCTAAAACGAAGGTCGTATGCAAAATTTACGACCCTGGGAAGTTGAGGTACCAAATTACACCAACTTACCCATAGGGCCCACATGACTTTTGGCGTTTCACCTTCTAGGGTTAGGTTTTTGGATGTTTAGGGTTTTGGAATTCATGAGTAATATCAAAAAGGCCTATGGAGCCTCATTGTAATCCATTCTACTCAGACGGATGCACATAGCAGCCACATCTCTTCTCAGAGATAACTACCGCCATTCGAGCAAGTGTTTCAATTCTGCAGTTTTACAGTTTCATCCTATTTCATTATTTAATAGAAGATATTGTTCACTGGATATTTGTGTTATTCTTCATATCTCTATGTTTATTTTATTCAGTATGTTAATCAGTTTGTTCCGCTCCTAAATCTGGATCAGTGGTATCAGAGCGGTCTGTCTTCATTTATTTTTCTTCTTGCATGTCCCCGACAAGATTTAGATACAAGTAGTTGGGACTCGAACCAATCAAATCCATTACAATATCGGCCATGCCGAGCCTGACAACAACCCATGGGGGGATGAAAAGAAAGATGATCGAGCAAGAGATACTATTAAAATGTTGCTCGAGGAAGCCCTTGCAGGACAAAGGAATGAAATGATGGAAAAATTCACGCAGATCCTTCGACGGCTTCCCACATGAGAATCATCTCCATCAAGTGGCCATGAAACCCCCTTCAAGGTATAGGTAAATTTTGATATTCCATTATTTTAAGGAATGATAGATGCGTATGCTGTAGATAAATGGTTGAATCTTCTCGAAGGATATTTTTCGGTCCACAATTTTTCCGATAGGGAAAATATCACTTTTTCACTCCTCAAGGTCGTTCCCCATGTTAAAGACTAGTGGGATACTTACTCTGAGAAAAGGGTCGTGGAGGAATATACAATGATTGTGGTGGCTCCTACATGGGATTCCTTCTGAGACGCCATTAAAGAACAATACTACCCTGTTGGAAGCTACAAGGACTAGTACACCATATGGACCACCCTACATCAAGAAAGGGATCAGACAGTACCAGATTTAACCAATATTTTCCATACCCTATGCACCAAATTGGGTATCAAAGACTCTGAGCATCATCTGGTGCTCAAATACCATGTTTTTTTTCATAGATACATTCAAACAAAAATGGATCTCCTAGACATCGCTTCATTGGGCACGGATTATAGATACATTGTCAAGATCAAGCAGAAATTTAAGCAGAAATGATGAGAGTTTGGATCTACAAACACCTCACAACCGAAGCAGGGAAAAGGCACTCCTGACCCACATAGCAAGTGACCAAGTCAAGATGGTCACCCTCAGGAAAACTAGTCCAAGCAACAACATAAGAAGGGAAATTATAAGACGAAGAAGGACACGGGAAAATGGTGTGAGTACCATAAAATTCCTTAGCACAACACCAAAGAATGTTGCTCCAAGCAATCCCTTGTGTTCGAGATCAAGGCTTCTAAGTCAGAGGTCGATTCTGATTCTGAGTCAAATCCTGAAGAAGGGAAGTGGATTATCGATGTTGAACCCAGTGCCAGTGTCACTACCACCAAAGTCCGACCAAGTGAACCAGAAGAACCAGAGGAAGGGGAATGCCTCTTTCACTCGAAGATGTGGGTCAAGGGGGATTCGATTCATTTCATTGTTGACAGTGATAGTCAGAAGAACCTAATTTCAGCAGAGTTCGTCAAACGACTGGACCTGCCAACGAAACTGCACTCGCAACCCTACACCATCGACTGGATTTTCCAAGGAAGAGATATTTGTGTCAGCCAACAATGTCGTCTACCCTACAACATCAAGCCTTTCAAAGATGAGGTATTATGTGATATTGCTCCCCTTGAAGTTTGTGATGTTCTTTTAGGACAACCATATTTTTGGAAGAGTCATGTTGTGCATGAGTCTAGACCCCGCAGTGTTATTATTAATTTGGGTAGACAATTGTACAGCATCCCAGAGGTAGCACCACCTACTATTATTTATTTAATTTCTTTTAATAAATACAGTAAGGTCATTTCACAGACTAAGAAGTTTGTCTTCTTTGTGATCCATGCTCATAGTAAGCAGAATGTCGTCGCCACATCTGTGGCCTCTAGACAACGCCTCTCTTTGTAGCAAAAGTAAGTGGATAGGATCATGGAATAATACAAAGACATCTTCACCTCACCTACAGGGGTACCAACACACTACCAAGTCAAGCATCTAATTGATCTAACCCCCAGTGCACCTCTACCTAATGGACCATTCTATTGGTTCTCGTTGATGGAGAATGATGAAATCAGGCGTCATATCCAAGAGCTTATTTAAAAGGAGCACATCAGACCCAACTCCTCCCCTTGTGGAAGCCTGATTGTACTGGTTCAGAAGAAGGACGAGACTTGGCGACTCTGCATTGATTGCATGGCCTTAAACAAATTAACATTCAGGAACCGCTACCCCATTCCCAGTATTGATGAACTTCTTGACCGACTCGAGGGGAAAAATTTATTCAACAAGATTGACCTAAAGTCTGGCTACCACCAGGTTCCCATCGAACCAACTGATGTATGGAAGACAACCTTCAAGTCTAAAGAAGGTCTCTACAAATGACTATTCATGCCCTTTGGCTTAATAAATGCACCAACCACTTTCATGAGGTTGATGCATGATGTATTGAGACCCTTCACCAACTACTTTGTGGTAGTATATTTGTATGACATCCTCATCTTCAATAGAACTTAGGAGGAGCACATGTGGCATATTCAGCAGGTTTTGAGCACTCTGCGGTAGCACAAGCTTTATGCCAACTTGGAAAAATGCTCTTTTGGCATGAACAGGGTCCAATACTTGGGCTACATTGTTGACGAGCATGGGGTACATGTTGATCCATCTAATATCCAAGTCATTTGTGATTGTCTAGCCCCGACCACACAGACCGAGCTTCGAAGATTTTTGGGACTAGCCAACATCTACCGATGGTTCGTGTTGGGATTCTCCCATATTGCATGGGCCCTCATCCATGTGACCAAGGGCAGTGGTAGGGCCAAGTTTGTGTGGCGGAAGGAGAAGCAAAGAGCATTTAATGATCTAAAGCATCACTTTTTCTTAGCTCCATTCCTCTCCTTTCTCGATCTGCAAAAACCATTCAATATTGAGACTGATGCATCTAACTATGTTGTGGGAGCAGTTCTCACTCAACACAGGAATTCTGTGGCATACCATAGTGAGACACTCTCTGATAATGTCCTGAAATACCCCACTTATGACAAGGAAATGTATTCCATTGTACAAGCCTGTTGTCAATGGAAACATTACATTCTAGGGAAAGAGACGATCATACACACTGATCACAAGCCTCTGCAGTTCATACACACATAGGGGAAATTGCAGAACGACTACCATCAAAAGTGGTCCACCTACCTGCAACAGTTCCATATCAACATCAAGTATAAGACATGTATCTTCAATCATGTATTTGACTGCCTTAGTAGGCCTCCTGTGGCTGCACTCACCATTGTGCTTCGTTCCTGTGGACATGAAGCATTTGAGTGGACCCAAATTTATCAGCAAGATCCGGACTTTGCCACCACATATCATCTCTTGGGTATAAGCGCAACTGTCACTGATTTTCACATTCAAAAATGAATCTTATGCCACCTGGGCCATCTCTGTGTTCCTACAAGTGAGCGTGCAACGATGATTTGGGAAGCCCAATATAGTCAGGTGACAGGACATTTTGGCATATAGAAAAATGTGGTCGTTCTTGAGAGACATTTTTATTGGCCAAAACTTCAACAGGATGTTAGCAAGTATATCATATCTTGCACTGCCTGTGCCATTTCCAAGCCAGCCATCAAGAAGCAAGGCTTATGCACCCCTCTTCATATTCCTGAGAAGCCTTGGGAATCCATCTCAATGGACTACATGTCTGGCTTGTCATCCACCAAGCAAGGAAATGATTGCGTGTTTGTGGTCGTTGATCGGTTTTCGAAAATGGCCATCCTCATGGCCTATAAGAAGAATGTCACAATAGCTGATACTGCCAAGCTCTTCTTCGAACGTGTGTGGGTCCACTTTGGGATACCACAGACCATCATCTCTGACCAAGACAACAGGTTCCACAACACCTTTTGGTCGATTCTTTGGTCTCTGTTGGACACCAAGCTCACAAAATCCGTTGCTTTCCACCCCCAAACCGATGGAAAAACAAAGGTCGTCAATCGAATTATCATGCACATCTTGCGCATGTACAATTATAAGCATCCACATACATGGGATGAGAGTCTCCAATATGTCCAAAAAAATTACAATAGGGCTCTCCATAGTTCCACCGACCATAGCCCATTTTAGGTGGGTTTGGGATTCCAACCCTTGGGACCCATTGATGTTGCACTTCTTCTTGCCACCATAAAGAAAGACTTTTCCCCTGATTAGTCTATGATAAAAAAAGACACCAAATTCATTGAACGGATTCAGCACATCCACCAACAGGTCAAGGAAGTTTTTTCATAAATCCAATGCTAAGTACAAGCAACGCCATGATCAAAACAGGGTACCACACTAGTTTCAGGTTGGAGACAAAGTCTAGTTACATTTGTAGAAGGAGTGTCTCGGCGAGCCCCATCGGAAGCTTCGTCCACTTCATTATGGACCTTACACTATCACCAAGGCTGTGGGTAGCAATTCTTTTGAGCTCAACACTCCACCCTTCCTTGGTCTACATCCAATATTCAATTTGGACCTCCTTTGGCCATATTTTCCACCATTATTGGACACCTTCGAGATCGTCGAGCAACTGACACCAACACATATCAACCTTGGCTGCATGGAACAAGCATCCACTGACTAGATAGTGAACACGCAAGTCAAGGGCACTCGCCAACAGTGGATCCAACTTTATCGTGTTTTCAAGGCAAGGCAACTCCTACACCAAGGAAAGTGGCTCACCTGGGGCCAAATCCAACAAAAGTTTCCTCACCTGATGGGAGAACTCAACGCAGTGGAGACCATTACTTCCTAAGGGGGGGAGGATTGATCTAGGTGGATATTGGTGGCCACCCACCTATTCCAACTGGCTCCTCGTGTCCATTTTTTGTTCAACACGTTCTTTTGTACTACTTTGTAATTGTGGGTTCTACACTTATGGGGTTGTCTGAATCCCCACACATCCTCTAGGTGGATATGGGTGGCCTCTCACCCAATTCAACTGAATTATTTTGTATGTTTTCATGTAAGCATATCTTGTTGTACTTCTAGGGCCATTTTGGGGCCCTAAACATTGTTTTTTTGGCTCACCACAGTCAAACTATAGACAAAGTCAAAGTTTGATGACAAAATGTGTATTTCTCTGAAATATCTTTCCAACGGGCTATCATGGGCCTAAAAAGGAGTTCATATGAAAAAGTTACGACCCTGGGAAGTTGAGGTACCAAATTAAACCAACTTACCCATAGGGCCCACATGAATTTTGGTGTTTCACCTTCTTGGGTTAGGTTTTTGGATGTCTAGGGTTTTGGAATTCATGAGTAATATCAAAAAGGCTTCTGGAGCCTCATTGTAATCCATTCTGCTCAAACGAATGCGTGTAGCAGCCACATCTCTTCTAAGAGATAGCTACCACCATTCGAGTAAGTGTTTCAGTTCTGCAGTTTTATAGTTTCAGCCTATTTCATTATTTAATAGAAAATATTGTTCACTGGATATTTGTGTTATTCTTCGTATCTCTATGTTTATTGTATTCAGTGTGTTAATCAATTCGTTCTGCTCCTAAATCCAGATCAATTTAGGCACTTGGTCTCGACCTACATGCTAGTGTGGATGCGTAGTGCATGGTCTCTTATCCCTTGTATATAGACTCTCGATGCTTTATGGTGTATGCTCGACTCTTGGTTGTAGGCTTGGAAATTGAGGCTCAATGGTGTATGCTTGGCTCTTAGTTGTAGGCTTGGAAATCTGGGCTCGATGGTGTATGCTCGACTCTTGGTTGTAGGATTGGAAATTGGGGCTCGATGGTGTATGCTCGGATCTTGGTTTCAATTGACCCATGGAATCCTCCTTGTCACTTGGTCGTTGACATGTTGTCGGGTTGCTCTTGCGACTTGGCATTGGTATGTCTCGACTCTCGGTTATATGCTAAGAGATATGGGCTTGATGGCATTTGAATAAAGCCCAATATCTGTTTGATGAAAACAATAACATTTGAGTAATGTTCGGGTTAACATATGACTTGGGTTGGGATAATAAAGCCCACCATTTTTTTTAATATTTTTATATACATATATTTTCTATTTTTTTATTTTTTTTTGCATCTAACCCTTATAATTATTTCCTCTTGCTCTTTTGCAGGTGAGGATGCTTACAGGTACACGGGTTGGATCAATGGGGAAAGGAACATGTGGACATGGGACTGGAAGAGGTGTGGCAAGGCCTTTTCCCTACTGCACTCACCCTTTTCTCTAATACTTTTCTGGGTAGTTTCCTTAGGGTTCCAGGGTCGTTTTTGGGTTATTTCTAGTTTATTTAAGGGTTGTAAATAAAGGGTAGTTGCATGTCCAAGGGTTTAGGGTTGTAGGTGGGTAAGCCCTAGGTTTCAGTTTTGAAACCAGGATCTGATAGCATTCGTAAGGCCTTCTATTTCAGGGCCTCAAAAAAAATATCTTCTAATCTCCTACTAAAATGACTGCAATTTATCTCATGATTTTCTTTATACAAGGAATAACTGGTAAATAGACAACATAATAACAATAGATCAACTAGTAAAATACATACCTTGAACTACAGGTTGGTTGATTTATCCCCTTACTCATTTGTTCTTGTTTTTGCCCAAACTGCCCAAACTTCCCAAACTGCATATTTACCTCCCAACCAACTAGGAACAACCTCTCTGGCTCCCTAGATCTAAGAATCCTTGCGGTTTCTTAGCCCTCAAACCCAAATTTCCCAACAACATCAATGCTCCTATAAAAGTCAGCCCAAAACAATCTTTGTCCTCCAATATCCTCCTTCTTGCCCCTCCCTTCCAGAGTCTCCTCCTTCCTTCTTCTTCCATATTTTTTCTCAAAAGAAAGACCCCCACTTCTAAGTCCTCTCCCCTCTTCCTAATCCTCCTCTCTTGAATCCATCCCCCTCATTGGTTTCCTCGAGTGCCTCATCCACTCATTAATTCCCTCACCTACCATAAATAATAAAATAGTAAAAAGATTCACTGTATTTATTTTAATAATTAATTTATTCAACTTAACAAACTATGATCAATAAAAATCAATTGGGTTGTTACATTGTTTCAACAAATAATAAAGAGCTATTACAACAAAAACTTAAGTGAGGTCGATACTCTGTTCTACAACAAATTTTTCAACAAGTGTTTCAACAGCAGAGAGTAAAAGGCTATTACAACAAAACAGAGTTATAACAAAACAAGAGAATTACAACAACAAAATAAAACTTAGATTGCAACAACAAAATAACTTCAATGAATCATTCCCTGCAATAATAAATTAAGTGAGTACTTGTGTACTAAAAACTTAACAACAACTAATGCAAAACATTGTACAACATAAGATTTTAAATAAAGTTTTCAAACATAAAACAGAGTATGCATGCTATAACAAAATAAATCACTGAGAAAAATAAATACTTTGTAATAAATGTGAACATTATCATGAGTTTACAAACTGAAAGTCAAATAGGAACAAAATATTAAATCCCTATTAACACTCTCAAAATTTCATTATCAATTTTCTCTCTTATATATCAAGGCGAAAACATTACCCCAATATAATTCTAAGTGTGGTTACATCAATTTTAAATATATTAAGCTAAAAAATGCAAAAACATTACCCCAATATAATTCTAAGTGTGGTTACATCAATTTTAAATATAATATTAAACCAAAAGATACAAAAACATTACCCCAATATAATAACTGTGGTTACATCAATTTTAAATATATTAACTTTATAGGGAAACTCATTTTTTCAACCCATTTTCCTTTTCAAATTACCCACTTTATATAGCTCATATTCCCTATTCTTCTTATACACATTCATCCTTTCCTAGGGTTTCCTTTCCTAGGGTTCCTTCCCCTTCTCATTGTTTGTTTCCATAGTTTTAACTTAAGGTTACTTCTTCTTATACACATTCATCCTTTCCTAGGGTTCCTTCCCCTTCTCATTGTTTGTTTCCATAGTTTTAACTTAAGGTTACTTCATCTTTTAGTGCATTGCTTACGATGCACTCCCACCTTGCACCAACCAACGTTCTGTTTGTGACCTTGTACACCATTCACAATCACATACTCTTGATATTGTTTGAAGTTGCTTAAAAATTAACTTTCCTGCTTTAAAAGAGGATTGACATATGCACCTCTTGGTTGGTTGCAATCGGTGATTGCCTGGTCTCTATATCCACGTTCGTCACTATTGTCTTTTTAGTTAAGTTAAGTTTAGTTGGTACATTAATTAGTTATGGGTCCACTTCAATGGGTTCACGGTCACTCAATTGGTGCTCCCTCCCTATCGTATAGCTCTAGCAGGTCATATCTCGCTATCGGCCCCCTTATACTTAATGGCCATAATTAATAGTTATTTAATTATAAATGGGCTTGTAATGATTACAATTTCATGTGGGCAGTATATGCTTCTTACTCATAACAAATTAAAGGCTCCCATTTAAAACATTAACTTTCTTGCATATTTTTTTAATGTGATTTTTTTTTAATTTCCACTCACTTATGAAAGCTGCAGTGACTTTTTCTTTTTTTTATGATTTCCACTCACTTAAACTTTGATTTGAAGCTATATTGCTTTGCCCTTTATTTCATTTCAAATTATAGATGAAATCATGTAAAATTAGGGTTATGTTAAGATTAGAGTTTATATGAAGATTATTTTAAAGTTAGGGTTTCTAAATTAAATACCTTTTCAGTTTTCATTAGCCATGTGCTATTACAATATCGTAATTTAAAAGTTTTATTTTTAATTTTTTTAGGATATTTACATTATATAAAAAAAAAAATCAGTATGGGATTACTATTTTCTGTTGTTTAAATTGCATTTTTGGATGCATAAATGGATTCAGCGTGTTGAAAAGCCCCCGAGTCACTTGGATTATACAAACTTAACCACTCAAATCTGCAGATCTAACCATTCCTCACAAAATTTGAGACAAAATCAAACAGAAAAAAACTTCCAAAAGATAAAACATTTAGACTAGTGTTTAAAAGATACAATCTCTTTCTATTTTCTCTTTCTTTATAGTGTAGCAATACAATACAATAATTTAAATATTCCAAGTTTTAACCATTTTCCAAAGATATTTTCAGTAAACACAAAACCAAAAACCATTTAATGTTATCCGTAGCAGGACCAAGAAAAATCGCCAATCGGATTCGTCTGATAGATAACTATTACGTCACTCTCATAGAGATGGTTGCCTTTTTTAATCCGGACTCTATGAATTGACACTAACGGAATGAATATGAATGAATATTCAATAACGGATTGAATATTCGATAGCATAGTAAGTTGTAGGTTAAAGATTATAAGGATGAAGAATTTTTTTGGGATATTTTTTTGAAATTTGGTTAGAAATTGTTGGATTCTTAAATTTAAGTAATTATTTTTGTAAAATCTAAATGTTTTGAAAGTTTTTCAGTTTCCTAAATCTATTTCTGTATTCAAAAATAAATTCTAAACAACAAAAAAACAATAATTCATGTAAATTTATAACATAAAATTCCAGTAAAAAACCATTTCGTAGAACAACTAATCACCAATCTCATCCCATTTCTATGAATGATTCTCACGGAACGAATATTCAATGGTATTGTCATAACCATCCTTATTCCCCAATTCTGATCTCAGTCACTTCTGACGGCAATTCATACTAGATATTCGTATTGCACATCTAGAGTCAATGGACATATCTCGTGAAAGCCAAAGTCAAAGCATCGAGTAGAACCACGCAGATCATCCGCCACAATTCATTAATTGTATATTTATCAAAATGATGTTTGGCAGTGACAAAGCCTATAGACCCAATAGCATTGGATTCCAAGGTCTATATTATATAATTTCATCCTTCAGTAAACACCAGTTAAAAGGGATAACCAGATATGGAATTGCAATTCCAGATCGAAAGACACGCAGTGGCGATTTTGATGATTATCTGCGTTTTATTGTGCAATACTGGGAACTTGTTTAGTGCAGCCCAGAACGAGAGCGTGGTGAATATAGGCGTTATCTTGAACTACAATTCAACGGTGGGAAAAGTGGCCAAAACCGCCATA
>SNQJ01S0074723.1:6651-21687 GCA_010110895.2 Picea sitchensis | reverse complement strand
GGGGTTTATCTTCTTAATACAAGTAATTAATTAAGAATTTTTTAATAAGATAAGGTAATGGAAGGTGAATAAGAATTTCTTAATAATATAAGGTAATGGATGGTGAATTATGAAATTTCTAAGGTAAAGGATGGTGAATTATGAATTTTTTAATAAGATAAAGTAAGGAATGGTATTTTTTTTTTAATAATAAGATACGAATTATGGATGGTCAGAAATGGTCATAATTTTGTGGTTTGTCATGGCCATAAGATTATTATGTGAAGATTAAATGGAGCTTCTCTTCTCAAAATTACATTTGAATTATAAATTTCTTAGTAAAATAAGAGATGAGTGAAACAAAGTGTGAAGGCATGAAGGATAGGATATTTGGGGGACTAAAGATAATAGAAAAAATTGCCACATTGTGCATTTGAGCCAAGCTAGTAGCACAATGACAACTCCATTATGTCCCATTTGAGGATTTTGAAACACTTGCAACCTATGTAAAAGCATGTATATTGAAAACAAGGTATTCCATTTATCTATCATTAACCAACCATCCACAAATCATACAATATTCCACAAATTTCAAAGACTCCATAAGTGGTGGAAACCCAAGATGACATTAAGCTAGTTAAATACCTAGGCTAGGGTGACAAACTCAAGTGCTTGAAATGATATTTTAAGTCTTAGCTTCATATTCCCTATGCAAAAATATTGAAATAATAGGGTAGCCTCGAAATGCTTTGCCAGTTCATGTCAATTGACTAAAATGATTGTCAATAAGAAAAATATGTGATGATTATGTTTTGATCGAAGATAGCACAATAAAGTAGTTACATACAAGCAATTTTCCACCCAACCATAGTCATATAATGTATATACCACCCCCAATCCAGTATATAAGGTGACCAAGGAAAATGATTCGAGATGTAGTCTTCTAACTACTCAACTTGAGCCATTGTCTCTAATGGCTAAGCTAATTTTCTTGCGAAATACCACTCTATGTATCTCACTCTAGTCATCAAAAAACCATGGCACACTCTTCAAATTATCTACAAAAAACAAGGAATCTCTTCCTTTTTTTTCTCGATAGTCCCTTATGGATATTCTTCATTTCCAATGTTCTTTAGTGTAGGCATCAAATGTTCAATTTTCTATATGTTTTCTAGGATTTTCCTACAAAAATAACACTTGTCTCTCAACCATCCTATGAGTAGAAAATACTCAATGGGTGAAGAATTCCTAACTTGATTAACTTGGTGTCCACCTGCAACCATCCACCTCTCATTCAAGATCTGTAAATTTCTCTAGATCACAATGTTGGGATGCTGAATTTCTAGATTGGTTAATGGTTAACAATGGAAAACATAGCACAAGAAGTATAAAACATGAAAGTGAGAATGTTAGAATGAATCGCAATGGGAGAGTTGAGGTAATGATAGACCATTTTCCTTCTAATACTTGAGAATGAAGTACTCTTATTCTTACACATAATGAGTGTACTTGGTCAATGCTCTAGTAACTACATGAGAAAGCCTCCCATGAACTTTAACATACATTCAATGATTGGATTTCTAAATCAATGGAGGTGGATGGCTTCATATAAAAAACAGGATGAAAAAAGGATGGGAGGTAGAGGATTACTTTCCCATAGGCCCCCTTTCCTATTCTTCTTTGTTGGAATCATAACTCCCCTTTTTTGTTCTCTACAACCTTCTCAAACTATTATATATTATATTCCAACATTTATATTACATAGCTGGATTTCACTATAAAAATCCTTTTGTAAGGTACATACAAGTATATTTACATCATATACATGCCTAGCCATTCACTAATTAAACCTAAAAATCCATACAAACATATTTACACTATTTACACACATGGTCAATTATTTAAGCTCACATGGATTAACTCCTATCATTATAACTATACATTTACTAAATATACATAATCAAATCCAAGACATCATAGGAATCCAACCTAAAATATTACAAGATGCAATAATAAACTCCTTTGGTTATCCTTCACAACATTTTGTTATGAATTGAAAGCATATGGACTAAGTTGCTCCATCAAAAAAAAAATTGTTGCAGTTTCCCAATGTTACCATGATGGTCTTCTATGCCTTGGTTGTTGCATTAAGCCAAGTTCTAAAATTAACCAATTGTGTGAGAAGAGAATCTAACTCGACAACTACTACTCTAAGAAAATAGAGTAAAGAAGATGGAGAGAACTAACCATGTTGTTGTTACCACTAGGCTACACGTAAAGAGCACATTTTTGTTGTGATGAGTGGAGGAATGGATGGTCCAACCAACTACAAAACTTGTAGTGTATGGAATGGTACTAATATTTCATGTTTGAAATGGTAAATAACTAAATTATGGTTGAACCTGAAAAAAATTCCAGCCAAAAGAACAAATAGAGAAACAATGTCTTCAACTTGAAAAAAATGTCAGCCAAAAAAACACATAGAGAAACAATGTCTTCAATCTGAAAAGAATGCCAACCAAAAGAACAAATAGAGAAACAATGTCTTATTGCATAACAACTATACATTGTTCTATGAGAGATCACCAAAAGGGGAGAAAATATSTACAACAAATATGGAGAAWAAAATATCTACAAAGCATATGGAGATTATTACATAGATTTGAACAAATGTGTGYTATTCTCATGTACCAAAACCAAGTYGTAATACAAGAGGGAAAATCTCCTATTTATTTTTGTACAACATGAAATCGTTACCAATTAGTTATACAAAGGCAATCRATTCATTATTGGTGGTCGTTGAGGTGTGTATTTTAAKGCATTAGAGTAGTTTATCTATTAGAATTTTTTGACWTTTTTKGGGAAATTATCACTGAAATTGGGTTATCCAATTGTTGGTGAAATTGCAATTTTTCATTGTTTAAATGTATAGAGCACCCTGTAAAACCTCTACTCCACTAGAACTGTGCAATCTCAATAACTAAAATCTACAATTCCATCCATTATTTCAAATTTCTAACTAATTTTTGAACAAAACTGATTAAAAAATACAGCCAAAAAAATTCAAAAAAACTAATATTTAATAGATATAACTTATGAATCAACTAAATTTGATAACAAAAGTGTGCATATTTTCAATCATAATCCACAATGATTGCTTTGACCATTATACCAGTAGTGCTAGGTATTTTGAGGGTCTTTACACTAAGATTTCACATGAGTAGAGATATATAAATGATGATCTATCATCATTAACCATTCTCTCAATTCTCCGACAAATTATGTTGAAAGTTATGACTCATACTTTGACGTGGTTGGAAAGGTAGTTGTGGCAAAGTACTCTAAGGCTAGTGAGTTTTAATTTTATGATATTATTTTGGCATTTCCATGATATGGAGCACATATGATGCTTTATTTCCATTATAATTTTCTTGAATATTGCACATAATTGATGGCACAAATGTAACAATGGTTACATTGAAAGCAAGGATGGTGGGAAAACATTATTGGTTATAATGGTTTTCCCTATTGGAAATATTAATTATAAGTTGTGAAGTTTACTTTTACGCAAATTTTGTGTGTCACGGTAAGCAGACATGTTCTTATAGTTTGTCAAAGAAAGTGAGAGCATTATTAAATAAGTCGATCTTTTATCTTTCTCGAGATGTGTAAATCAAATAGAGTCAGTCGAATTTATTATTGTATTAATGTCTAAGTTGGGTTGCTTCTACAAGAAGTCTTAGTCTCGGTCTTTATATTTCCAAGTATGTAAAGAGTCGATACACAAAGAGAGTCAGTTAGTTGATATGAATCAACAACAACAACTATGTTCGAGAAGTATGAAGAGCACAAGCTCTGTTTTTGTGAGTCTGTAGAAGTTGTTGGAGATGAAAGCTCTGCATATTTTTTGTATTATGTAACAACGCGGAGCATTCATGTTGGTAATATTAAGTATTTGTGAGGTTATGAGTATTTTTGAGTTTCATTGTATGCAAACATCTTGAAAATACTTTCTCTATGTTTCTGCACAAGCTTAAATAGATTTACGAGTTCTTGAATTTGCACTGAAAGTATTTAAGTAAGCTTATGTGATGAGAGTAGCACAATATTGATTTTATGTCAAGAAATTGTTTTATTATGTAGCATGCAGTTTACTGTGCAGTAAGTTCTGAGAGCTCAATGATGAAGTATTGTACCACGTAGTTGCGACGCACTAAGAGATTCTTCGCGCTATAGATCCAAGATTTGGTATCAGAGCAAGTTTTATTAGAGTAGATTTCAAGAGTAGTTTTAAAGAGAAACAACTCTGTTGTAATGTGACTGTTGAAATTATAAAATGGCCTCTACTTCAAATCTGCAACCTCCCACTTTTACAGGAAAAAATGATGAGTTATGGTCCTTGACCATGAAGACATTATTTTGGGGTCAAGATGTATGGGAGATAGTCGAAAATGGTTATGTGGAACCAAAAAATCATGCAGTGTACAATTCCCTCACACAAGTTGAGAATCATTCCTTGAAAGATCAAAGGAGGAAGGATGGAAAGACAATGTTTTATATACATCAAGCCATGCATGAGAGCATACTCCCAGGAATAGCATCATCAAAGAAAGACAAGGAAGCATGGTACATATTACAGACTTCTTATGAAGGTATAGACAAAGTCAAGACTTCAAAACTATAAATTCTTAGAAGATATTTTGAAACTCTGTCAATGAAAGAATCAGATTCAGTAGATTCATTTTCTAACCACTTTATTGGCACGATAAACCATATTAAGTCCCATGGAGAAACCATAGAGGATATGGTCTAGATTATTTTCAAAAAGAAATGAAAGTAGAGATCTTACACTGAAATACACATAAAAATTGCGAGAAACAAAGAAATACAACAATACATGATTTCTATTAATGAAAGAAATGTATAGATACTGTAAAAATATAGAGTGCAAGACTTGCTATAATGGTGGTAGCTTTATCTCTGAGAAGATAGGTGACGACTACGCTCATTCGCAAAAGGATGATTACAATGAGGCTCCGAAGGCCTTTTTATTATAAACATGAATGTTAAAACCCTAAACATCCAAAAACCTAACCCAACTATGAGATGAAACACTAAAAGTCATGTGGGCATAGTTGGGGTAAGTTAGTACATTAACTTCGTAGGGTCGTAGCTTTTGCATACGATTTCCATTTTAGGCATGCGATAGCTCGTTGGAAAGGTATTTTGGAGAAATACACATTATTCCATCAAGCTTTGTCTCTATATATAGTCTGATTATGGAAAGCAAAAAAAAATTTGTTTAGAGCCCCAAAACGGCCCTCGAAGTATAGAAAGATGTACTGACATGAAAAATTCCAAAATACGCCAGTTGGAATAGGTGGGCGGCCACCAATATCCACTTGGATGCTATGCAGGGATTTAGGATAGTCATGTAATTGTATAATCCACAATTATAGAATGTACCCATTACAGAGAAATGCCCTGAACTGAATACTGTCAAGATGAGCTAGTTGGACTTTGGAACAGGTGGGTGGCCACCAATATCCACCTGGATCATTCCTCCCCCCTTAGGAAGAAATGGTCTCCATTGCGTTGAGTGTCTGGGGAAGAGGGGAAAGTGTTTTCTGAATTTTGGTGAGCTGCATTCCTTATTGGAGAAGTTACATTGCTTGGTCTTTGGAAGGCTGTCACAAACATGTTGTTGGCGTGGTAGAATTTGTTCCACTAAAATGTTGTCTCTGGGATTGATGGAGAATTGTGTAGGAACCATCGTAGGTGAAGAAAAAATATCTTCTTTCTCTTCTGCAATATGGTTCTGCTAGATAGAAGTTGTTGAGGCTATAGTGGTTGTAGTGTCCTTCTAAGCATTCTTTGAACAAACTCTAAAGAGGATGAAGTTTTCAATATGAAAGATTACCTTGTGGCATTGTTTTGGTGGAACAATAGTCAGAACTACCTATGGTATCCTGTAGAGATTACCCCCCAGAGTAATAATGACACTACGAGGTCGAGACTCATAAATAGCATGACGTTTCCACATATATGGTTGGCCCAAAACAATATCACAGACATCAAGAGGGGTAACATCACACACTACCTCATCTTTGAAGGGTTGGATGCCATGGGGTAGGTGACACTATTGGCTGACATGGAGATCGCATCCCTGGTGAAGCCACCCGATGTTGTATGGTTGTGGGTGTGATGTTGTCAACAACCCTAACTATTTGATGACCTTAGCTAATATGAGGTTCTTCTGGCTACCGCTATCAACAATGAAATGCAACGGGGTCCCCTTCACCCACATATTTGAATGGAAGAGACGCCCCCCCTCTTCAGGATCTACTGGTTCTTTTGGTTGAATTGTTGTGGTCACGAGAGTAGCAGTGGGGTCTGTATCGATGATCTGTCTATTTTCAATATTTTCTGGATTAGATTTTGAATCAGGGTTCGACTCCTTGTCTTTGACCTCGGCCACCAATGACTGATTCAAGCGACATTCATCGGTGTTGTACCAGGGGATTTTGTGGAAGTCACACCACTTCCTAGTGTCATTCTTCGTCTTTCCTTTATCCTTCTTTTCCTATTTCCTGGACTGGTTGTCTAGAGGTTGTTGGTTAGGGTCGTCTTTACCATGCTTTTGTTGTTATAGATTTGTAGACCCGAACTCCCATTTGTTTTGGTGCCTAAATTTCTGCTCGATTTTGATAGCATATCAATAGGAAACTCCAAATGATGAGATGGTTAGGAAATCCATTTTAGTTTAGATGTACCTATGTAGAGCCCCATGGTATTTGAGAACCAGATGTTGCTCTGAGTCTTTGATACCCAACTTTCCGCACAAGGTATGAAAAGTATTTATGAAATTTGACACCGTTTGGCTCTTCTCTTGCTACAGTGTGGTCCATCTCATGTATTGGTCTTCATAGTTATCAACAGGGTAGTATTGTTCCTTAACTCCATCCACAAAAAAAATCACAAGTGGGCTCGACCCCATATATTCCAGATTTCTCTGTGGAAATTTTCTCCCAGTAAGTTTCCCACTAATGTTTGACAAGGGGGAGAGCCTTGACGAGTGCAAAGGTGATATTTTCCCTGTCAGAAAAATTGTGAATAGAGAAATAAACTTCTAGCATATTTAACCATTTTTCTAAGGCATCCTCATCTATCTGACCTTCAAATACGGGAATATCAAAATTAAATTGTACCTTTAAGGGATAGGTTCCTCCAAAATGGTCGTTTGATGAAGATGCACCTATTTATTTCGACAGGCATTGAAGGATGTGTGAAAAATTCTCCATCATTTTGTCCCTCTGTCGCGCGAGAGCTTGTTCAAGTAATAGGTTAATAGAAGCTTATGCTCTGTTGTTTTTATTTTCTGCTACCATAGAGGTTTTTTTGGGTGTGTGAGAGCGATTGTCCTCAAGAGAGACAAGCTCGAGACCTAACTTGCTATACTTGGACCTTGTCAAGGACATGCACTTAAAAACTATCAAGAGTAACTTGCTCTGATACCATTGATCTATCTTATTTTCGAAATGAAATGAAAGCAAATATATTACAATGAAATACACATTAAATTTCCAGAAACAGAGAAATACAACAATACAATATTTTTGTTACTGAAACACATGTACAGAGACTGTAAAAATACAGAGTGCAAGACTCGCTAGAATGGTGGCAACTTTATCTCTAAGAAGATATCTGATGACTATGCTCATTCATAAGAAGATGATTAGAATGAGGCTCTGAAGGAATTTTATGATAAACATGAATTCCAAAACCCTAGACATCCAAAAACATAACCCTAGGAGATGAAGTGCCAAAAGCCATGTGGGACCCGTTGGGGTAAGTTAGTACATTAACTTTCCGGGGTCATAACTTTTGCATACAATCTTCATTTTAGGCATGTGATATCCCATTGGAAAGATCTTTTCGAGAAATATGCATTATGTTGTCAAACTCTAACTTTGTCTATAGTTTGAGTGTGGAAATCCAATAAAACACTTTTTATACCCCTAAAACAGCCTTGGAAGTACATAAAGATGTACTGACATGAAAACTGCCAAAATAAGCCAGTTGGAATAGGTGGGAGGCCACCAATATCCACCTATATTCTATGTAGGGATTTAGGATAACTCCATAATTAAAAAATCCACAATTACAAATAAATTTCCCCATTACAGAGAAACATGTTGAACTGGAGACTATCAAGATGAGCCAGTTGGACTTTGGAACATGTGGGTGGCCACCAATATCCACCTGGATCAGGATAGGAAGGTTGTTGAGAATGTACTTAGGAGTCTTCCTCCTAACTATTTTACTTTTGTTGTGACCTTAGAAGACAACAAATATATGAGTTAGTTTAGTCTAGATGAGCTACAATCCTCCATCATCAATCATGAACACAGATTAAATAGATCAAATATGTCATTAGAAAATGCATTTTCCGCATAGTCATCTATAATCCATAGAAGAGGAAGGGGGAAAACTAACTCTAGAGGGACAGGAATGAGTTCTATTATAGGAGGATGCAGTAGCAGTCTTGAAAATATTGGTGGAAGAGGTCAAAATCAAAATACCAATCAGAAAAGTAATCAGAGACTTGATAAATCAAAGATTCAGTGTCATTACTGTAAAAATTGCGGACATGATGCATATGAATGAAGGAAGAGACAATATAATCAAAAAAAGAAAGGAAAAGATCAGTCAAATAGTGCAAATAGTCCCATCATCCCAATGTTTATGGCACATGTTGAAGCAATGCCTATAATTTCTCCAGTTGAATGCCATGTTGCTCAAGAAAGTCCATTTGGCATATGGTATCTAGATTCAGGCTGCAGTAATCACATAACAATAAATTTAGAATTGTTTTATAGTTTGGATAAGTTAGTCCAAAATAAAGTCACACTTGGAACCAATATCCAAGTCATTGTCTTCGGTAAAGAAAATATTAATATTTTAACCAAACAAGGGGAGCAAAAAGTTGTGCCTGATGTATATTATGTTTCTTGCCTAAATCAAAATTTGATGAGCATAGGAAAACTATTACAAAAAGGGCATAGAATCTACATGGAAGATAATCATTGTGTGATTTTGGACAGATATCAAATAAATCAACTTATTACAAGAATCCAAATGATAAGAAACAAAATGTTTCCATTGACATTGAAGCCAACCATGAAGAGAAAAAAGAACAAGCTGTCTATAAAGAAAAAGACGTGCAATTTAACACTGCATTCAAAGCATAAAGAGAAAAAGTAAGTTCGTGTTGTTCTAAAGAAGAAAAAGGTAGTGTGTGCAGTTTCAAGAAAGAAGAAGATAATGGTGCAGAGTTGCAGGAAACATTTCAATCTGAAGTGTAGAATGATTCCTAGCCATGGCATTTCAGATTTGGACATTTAAACTTTGGAGTTCTAAAGCTACTACATACAAATAATATGGTGAAAGAATTTCCATTAATTGAAAAAACAGAAAGAATATGTGAAGGTTGCATCTTTGGAAAGCAACATAGAGAGTCATGTCCAATTGGAAATTCATATAGAGCAAAAGATCCACTGGAAATTGTACATTTTGATATCCGTGGACCAATGCAAACACCATATGTAGGACGAAACACCTATTTTCTTACATTTAATGATGCTTTGTCAAGAAAAACATAGATTTATTTTCTAAAACATAAATCTTATGCATTTGGTTGTTTTCAGCAATTCAAGTCACTTGTGGAAAAGCAAAGTGGTTATTACATCAAGGTTCTAATAATCGATAGAGGTGGTTAATATGTTTCAAGAGAGTTTCATAACTTTTGTAAAGTTCATGGCATTCACAAGTAATTCATTGCGCGATATACACCACAACAGAATGGTGTCGCGGAAACAAAGAACCAAACCATCATGGAAATGGCACACAGTATGTTAGCAACCAAAACTTTATCAAATGAGTATTGGGATGAGGTAGTAGCAATACATCATGAACATGTATCCGACAAAGAGTTTAAAAAGAAAAGTTCCTCAAGAAGCCTGGACATGTATGAAGCATAATGTTGTGCACTTGAAAGTTTTTGGTTGTGTTGCATATGCACATGTTCCAGATGATCTCAGAAAGAAGTTAGACAACAAAGGACAAAAATGTATCTTTGTTGGGTACTCTAAAGATAAAAAAACACACAAATTGTATGATCTTATTGAAAGAAAGGTTATAATCAGTCGCGATGTTCAATTTGTGGAGAATGAAGCATGGGATGGAAGTATAGAAAGGACAATTAAAATTCTTGACACCATAGGGCATGATGACATGGAGGATGAAGTGGTTCAAACACCAATTATAATTCAGATCACAATTCCTTCCATTTCTGTAACTACGACACAAATCTCAGCTCAAACTACTCCAGTGAGATCTGCAGGTGCAAGTCCACACCAAGAGCACAATAAATTCCAGCAATTAGTTTGAGTAGTTCTACATTTCCAGATCCAAAATTAGCAAGTCTATTACCAAGGAGGAGAAGAAGTTTCCGCGACATCTACAATGTTGACACAACAAATTCTCTTTCAGTCTTTTCTATGTTTTCACAAATAGATGATCCCTTAACTTTTGAAGAAGTTGTAAAAATGATGTATGGGCACAAGCCATAGATGAAGAAATTAAATGCATAGAGAACAATCAGACATGGAAATTAGTAGATGTACTTGAAGACAAGGATGTAATAAGTGTCAAGTGGATTTATAAAACCAAGCAAGATGCAGTTGGAAATGTGCACAAGCACAAGGCGAGGTTAGTTGCAAGGGGTTTTGCACAACAACCTAGAATAGACGTCAATGAAATTTTTGCGCCAATTGCATAGATGGATATAGTAACTGTGTTGGACATTGTTGTGCACAATAAGTGGCATGTTTATAAAATGGATGTAAAGTCATCATTTTTGAATGGTCATTTAAAGGAAGAAGTATATGTGGAACATTCACAAGGCTATGAGATCTCACTACAAGAAAACAAAGTATACATATTGAAGAGCACAGAGTATGGATTAAAACAAGCTCCCAGAGCTTGGTATAGTCGCATAGATTCCTATCTCACTCAAAATCGATTTCAACTAAGTAATTGCGAGCCAACAGTGTACATCAAATCCAATCAGCAAAGTAATATGTTAATTGCTTGCTTATATGTAAATGATTTTATTTTTTCAAGAGATTTTGGCATAGAAGAATTTAAGTGAGTCATGAAAAATGAGTTTGAAATCACTGGTTTGGGGCTTATGAGATATTCTGGGTATTGAAGTTCACCGGTCCAAAAATGATATATTTATTTCACAATCTAAACATGCACATGAAATATTAATTATAAGTCACGAAGTTTACTTTACGTAAATTTTGTCTATCATGGTAAGCATGCATGTTCTTATTGTTTTTATAGTCTGTCAAAGCCAGGAGGAGTGTTATTAAATAAGCTGATCTTTTATCTTTCTCAAGCTGTGTAAATCAGATAGAGTCTTGAATATATTGTTCTCTTAATGTCTAAGTCGATTATCTTCTACAAGAAGTCTTAGTCTCACTCTTTATATTTCCGAGTCTGTAAAGAGTCGAGAGAGAGTCAGTTAGTTGATATGAAGAAGCAACAGTAGCTGTGTTTGAGAGCTCTGAAGAGCACAAGCTCTATTTATGTGAGTCTGCAGAATTTGTTGGAGCTGAAAGCTCTGCATAGCTTTTGTATTCTATAACAGTACACAACATTCATGTTGTTAATATTAATTATTTTTGTGGTTATGAGTATTTTTGAGTTCTGTTTTATGCAAACATCTTGAAAATACTTTCTCTATGTTTCTGCCCAAGCTTAAGTAGATTTATGAGTTCTTGAATCTGCACTGAAAGTATTTATGTAATATTATGTGCTGAGAGTAACACAATATTGATTTTATGTCAAGAAATTGTTTTATCAAGTAAGGCGCAGTCTGGGAATTGCGCAGTAAATTTTGAGAGCTCAGCGATGAATTATTGTACCGCATAGTTGCTGCGCGCTATAGATCCGAGATTTCCTTTACCATATGATGACGTCAGAGGCATTGGTTCATGTCTCTAAGATCTGCAGGTTTCCTTGGCACTTCAAATTGACGTACTTAACACCAGTGAGTAGGTGTGATCCTTTGATAACTTTAATTGGTAAATGAATTTTAATACAGGGCCCTGCTTAAAAAAGTTGTAACTTTTTGCAAGTAATAATGTGTGATCTTTGATTTGCAGTTAATGGGCTTTAAGTGATTTCGAGTTGCCACAAATATTTGGCGTCTTTGTATTTTTTAAGCGATGTTAAATGTCAAAAACGATGTTTCATTTCCTGTTATTTTGTTAATAGTGCTATCAATTAATATGGCCAATGCCAAGGTTATTGTACCAGTTCGATGTTAGTAATTATCACAAAATTTTCTGTTTCCACGCCTTGGACAAGTTTGCTAAGCATGATTCAAAATAGCTAAATATATTTTGACTTAAAATAACTTATTTGAAATCTTTAGGATACAAAGTGGTCACTTTAACATGTTATTTATGAGAATTAAATCTCCATAAAAAAAAGATAACAATCATTTCTGCAAACCATGGAACACAAAAAAATATATATATTACTCTTAAGTAAATTTTAAATTATTCAAAAATAATCTATCCCTTCGGAATCAACCCACTTTGTTTGTTGAGAGGCATTCCTCCCTCCACTTCAACAATGATTAAAAATGGCTGGTTTAAGTTTTTCCTTTGGAATTCTCTCTCGATGTATAGAATTATACTCATCTCCAACTTGAAATTAGTATTCATATTCATGGTCCAACTTGATGCATTGCTTGTTATGTTGCTGCTTGCATTTCCTCTTAGTTGTTTACCATGCAATTCGAATGCTGTTGGGGAACTTCTAAGTCTGTTCCACATGCAAATTTGTTATTCAACATATTTTCCATTACAAGATCCTCGGATGCTTGAGGTTAATACAGAAAGATTGAATTTTCATATGAGCTTTGTATTTCTCATGAGCTTTGTATTGATTTTTCATATGAACTTAGAACACTTAAAACATAACTAGCACAGCAGCTAACACGTGGTTGGTGAATGTTGAAAGATTTATGGCGGATAAAAAAATTCTCCCGTTAAAAAAAACTCGGTAAAAATTTTAGACCCATGCATGAAGAAAACCCTCCACATCTCAACCACGTAACCTCTAGTGTCAAAGGGATGAAGAATAATTAAACGTGGTAATCATATGATGTGACAGTAACTTTTTAATATGATTAGGTAAATGTTAAAAAGTAAACAAGTTAACGGATGCATTTATAAATGCAAAGAAGTTATCAACAATAAATTTGACCCATTGATTTTGGAGGACGACTAAGAATATGCCAGCATCTTCAATGCATAACCATCAGATTAGAATTTAAGATTAAAAGATCATTAATTGTGCCCATCTCCAATAAATATACGCTTTCGGCTTAAAAATCAACCAAAACTTAGAACAGTTGAAACTTCACTCAAACTTCACTCACTAAAGCTCTTAGCAGTTCTTATTTCTGTTCTTTTTCAATGGCACATTTCCCATGGAGAGCTTATGAGGGTTGAAACTTAGCATTTTTTTTGGGTTCATGTAAATGTAAAATACTATTGGTTACAATGGAAAGTAATTAACTAAATTTGCAATTAATTAAATATGTCATGGAAGAAGAACTCTGCTAAATTGAGGATCAACGCGTGCCTTCAATGTTCGCGACGCGGGATCGAGAAGCTTCTCCTCGTAAGCATGTTGGTGTTGAAAGGACTCGTTCCAAGAGCGGAAGGGCTAGTTGTGAAATCCGGCGTGGAGCATGCACTGTTGCTCAGGCTAATTTCTGATATGTTTGGCTTGGGAGTCGAGGTGGAACCCTCCTTTTGGTCAACTTGCACCATGAACGATTGCATTGCCTTCTTCAAAGACTTCTCTGTTGATGGATCGCCCATGTCATTACCTTTAACATTAGGATCCCTCTTGTAATCGTAGATAAGCATGGAAAAGAATATAATCAGAGCTATCAATGACACCGTTCCTGTGATCAGGTAGAGACCCCAGAAATTGTCCATGCTTAACCTCTTGGATTCCATTTTATCTCCCGAAACTGTGCAGACAGTGCTATTCAACCACATGGCTTCAATCTCTTGTATTTTTTTGTCCTCTGCGAGAGACAGAATAGCCCTAGAAATATCGGAGAGCAGGGGAGAGCCCTTGGGAAATACCTGTGCAAAAGTCCCGAGCGTGAGATACTAGCCATGGAAGAAGTGAAATGCATTGGAGTTTAAAACAAATTATGGGGGATTTGAAAGAACCTACAAAGCCAAAACCTCCAGTCCTGTAGATTGGTCCAACCGTTGTGTAGTTGCATTGCGAAGCGAGAAAAATGCGGATATAAGGAATTTTGTCAAAAATGGCAGCAACACCTCCATTCTTTGGGCCCTTTGACAGAGAGTCCCCAGCTTCCTCTAGTGTTGTATAGCTTCTAAGATTTTCCTTTGCTATGTGAAGGTGCTTCTGCAGGTATTCACCTACAAAAGTCCCTTCCTGAAACCCTACTGCTGCTTTACTAGCACGGAGAGAATCGACATCTTTAATAGTAGGATTCAATTTTTTCACTGTGAACATAGACGCCAAACTGGCCGTATAGCTGGATGTCAAAATCAGAACTGCGAATAGCCAGATTACAAGCACCAATCTAGACGAACTGCTCACTAATTTCTCCCCTGCAGTACAGCATATAGGTAAGGAGAAAACTTGATATAATTCTTCTTTTTCATTATTCAAATCGGAGGAGAAAACAAAGCATTTGAAGTGAGAGGAGAATTGCTTACTGTGAGAGAAAACCAGCGTCGAAAACGAAAACCTGGAACAGTAGGGCGAATGGAAAAGAAAAAAAGTCAGGTTATTGGAGACATTAAACACCACGAACATAAATAAAACAGTGTGCAGATCATAGATAAATACCAGAGTAGAGTCACCACTTGGTCTCTGGGTTTTCCTCTGAATTCGGGATTTACTCTATGCTCGAAGAGCCATATT
>SNQJ01S0074722.1:8525-20465 GCA_010110895.2 Picea sitchensis | reverse complement strand
TGTCACCCTCACACACTCTCTTTGTCTTCCACTCTTCCCCTATCACACTCTTTGTCTTCCTCTCTCTCCATGCCCCCTCTCTATATTCCTCTCTATACCTATCACATTGTCATACAATCACTCTCTACCCCCTCCCTCCATGTCTTTCTCTCTCTCCCTCTTAGACTCTCACACACTATAAAAATTTTGGTACATCGCAAGGAAATAAACTACCTTGACCTAGACATGGATAAACCTAGACCTATATCTAGACATGGAAAGTCATGTAAAGACCCAGACCTATACCTATAATATGAATATCACCTAAACCATGACCTATACCTATATGATGACCATGACCTAGACCTATACGATGACCATGACCTAGAGCTAGAGCTACATCTATAGCACGACTTATACCTATATTATGAACATGAATATGACCATGACCTAGACCTAGAACATGACCTAGAGCCTGACCTAGACCATGAACTAGACCCCCCTAGCTCCATCTAAGCCTAGGCATAACCTATACTCGACCCTTAACCCCATCCACACCCAAGACCTAAGTGGAGTATTCCTATACCTCTTGTTGAATTCCCCATAACCCTTTCACCTCCATTTTGGTGCTAGAACCATTTCTTTATGCTTAAAAACACTTTTAATCTTAATCCCTTAGGTCATAGTTGTCCCAAATCCCTATACATATTTATTCATAAAGTTGTTTGGTCTACAATAAATGTTATATCCGCCGCATTTATACAACACACATGCTTTTGTGACTTGAAATAAATGAGGTTGAGTGTGTTTAGCACTCATACCTACCCAACAGGAACATGTGCACATTCCTGTTGGGAAGGTATATTTTCCAAGAACACTCCTCAATCTCATCTATCCCAAAAAAATAAAAAAACCTGACATCTGCATGAAAGAAGAGAAGCAACAGACATTTTTTTGTTCTTTTTGTTTAATTGGTAGACAATTGTTAGTGGAATTGGACGAAAAAATTGTGTAATTGGAATTGGAATTTTTAGTTGTGTCTTCTTGTGTAATACCAAGAAAATCTTTTGTAATTGGAATTGAAATTTTTAGTTTTCTTCTTGTGTAATACTGAGACAAATTTGTGTAATTGGAATTGGAATCGTTATTTGTGTCTTCTTGTGTAATACCATGAAAATATTGTGTAATTAGAAAACAATTGTCATTGGGAAGCAAACTTGTTGTGGTGTTCTTGGAAGAAAATTGTTCTCTTTAAACATGGGGAACCTACATAATTGAATTAAAAAATATTCAAGGACAGAAAAACCCATTCAAATGGTAAATAAATAAAGAGAAAAGGAAAATTTGTGTATGTCAAAACGCATGCTTTCAGCACATGGAAATCAAATTTCTAGCGGAATAGATGCCATTGTTGTTTCTCCTCCATCAAAACAAGAAAAGTGCAGGATTTCAGTAGATACCAATCCAATTCAGACTTATTTTGTACCTTCAATCACTATCTCATCGAAACAAGTTGTTGTGGATGACCAGATGATGCAGAATTTTCTTGGAGTTAATTATACAATGGATGAAATTAGAGAGGCAATTGATGCACGACCTTTTGGTGAAGAATTTTCTATGGTGTAACCTCTTGTTGGACAATCATACATTCTAGAAACTAGTAATGGGAATGTCCACTCTCCTCCCAGATTTGATTTGCCAGTGATTCAAGGGGAAAGAAATGCAACGTTGTTAACTCCATAGCAAGGATGTCAAGAGTGCAAGAATACAGGTTCATCATCCCTACATAGATTGAGTAGTGTGTGAAGAAGAAATCCTAAACACATTTAGGTGGATGAAAGTGTTCTATCATCACTTGAAGGTAAGTTACCTAACAAGACTATTTTTTATCATTCTTATAAAATCATTAAAGACTGTTTTGAACCAAAATCTGATGTCGCTAAATGTCATTTGTTTTTGTTTTTGTGAAAATATAGAAGTTTGATCACTGTTAGGATATTTTAGGCATCAAAACAATCAAAAGTTTAGAAATAAGTCATCATATTGTTAGAAACCTTGTGGATGATTTTCAAAAAATTGGAAAGAAATCTCGTTCTAAAGACCATTTGTCACAATCAATTGTTAGCAATATCACAAGAAAACATCATTTTCTCCAAAAAACCTCTCATATCATGAAATGAAATATCAAAAACCTTAGAAAGTATTCTAATAGATGAGATATCCTCGACATAGATGGCCCAACAGATTTGTGGGCCTTCACTGGTAGGCTACCTCATTCTGACATGAAGTTAATTGGAGCAATTAAGAGAATAGTACATGCTTTCTAGCATGAGAACACTAGGCCTTCTTCCAATAAAAAAGATGTACTAAAAATGAGAAGCGGATATAGGGACCATTAACCCCATATTAAACACTTTCTTGACATGAAACTGACATAATTTTATGAGAGATTCAGGATAATACATAGTGCAGTTAACTTGGGACAAAGATATTTCCATAAATGAAAGCCTTGATATGTTCAAACAAACACAATTCATAACACATGTTGTTGTAGATATCACATTGAGTATGGAAATTCTTATGACACACACACACACACACATTTTTTTTTGCATTGCATAACATCCTTGTGCATGGATGCTCAGTTATATTTTCATCGTCATCATCTAGAGACTTTATTCATAGGATCTTGTGTACAAGGCAAAAGGGTTGTACATTTTATCAAAAATATTTCTTAGATACACGAGGGAATCACCTTTTTTACCAATATCTTATCATTTTCATTCATAAAGGGGGTTTTTAATTGTAAAAAATAAAGTCTATATATTGTAGGTATTGGGGTGGGGGATGTGGGGTCTCAAAGGATTTATAGGTATTGTGGGGTATAAAAAAGGGTATCTAGTGAAAATAGGGGTTTCTTTTATTGCAAATATGTATTGGGAGGGGGTCTCAAAAAAATGGTTTTGGGATCCCACGAACGAAGGCGCTATGTCACAGTTTCACATAGTGAATACCTCGTGCTTAGATGTGGCATTCCCCAAATTGATGGAATGGAATTACTGAGCAATTCCATCTATGTAAGCGATGAGTATGAATTATAGAGGAATGAGGTTGACTTGTAAATATTTAGATATGTCGCATATGATATTGATAGAGGGTGGGAAAGAGAAAAGATACAATTGGTGACTTCCCAGATACGAGCATGTGACTTCATCAAGGACTTTGTTTAAAAGAAACGACAATATGTTCAACATGTCCATGTGACTTGATGGAAGGAAAATCATTTTATAATATGCATAGATACATTTCTCATTAGTAATGTCTTATCATTGGTTGATTTTGATGAGAACTACACCCTTCAAACATAAAATGAGATTCAAAACCAATATTATCACTAAGTCCAGGTCTTGATAATGGTCCATATCACATAGAAGCATGGGTTGGTTAGTAATGAAGAAAATAGAGTTATATTGAAGGAGTATCACTTCTACATAAGTGATGATCAGTGCCATGAATTAGCCTATGCACAACATTTCTTTCAGTTGTTTTACAATCACCTTAAGGAGAAGAACATATATATGGATCAACATCGGATTTGATCAGATGATTGCATGGGCCAGTTCAAAATTGATAATGTATTTCAATGGTTATGTATGTTGAAAAAAAACTCAAGGTACCACATATTTGGAACTATTTTGAGTTTGGTCATGGGAAAGGGGAGCATGATGGGGTAGGCACATGCATCAAAATAGTGTTACACAGGAAAGAGATGAATTTCACAAATACTTCCCTCATTCTAGATGAAAAATCCATTGTTGAATAATGTTCTTCAATAATGGGAGAGGGAACAAGAACCCGTGAAGATCAATCACCCAGGAAAGGACATGTACATAGATATTTTTTGGAGGTGGTTGATGTAGATCGATCACAGTGGTATGAATACAAAACAATCCAAGGCACTCATGGATTCCACTCAGTTCAAACATCAGAAAATGCAATAGTTGAAATATGGACGATAAAAATATATTTCTTTTGTGGTCCATGTAGTAGTAATGAATGGGTCGATGATTGTGAATCCACAGACTGGGCTGATAAATGTGATCGCATATCACTCCCCATTGGTCAACGTATAAATATGGAATTATCCTAGTTGAATAATGACCAATCAAGTATTTCAGTAGATTATGATCATATCTCAGATCTCATATTGCTAGGTTCGATGAATATTGTATTAAATTTTGAATAAATATCATCAATATTTTATTCTTTGATCATTTAGTGGACTCACGTGTTGGAACTCCATTTTTCGTAGGGAAAATATACACAATGATTTCCCAAAAAGGTAATGAATGGGGCATTGACTATTGGTTGAGATGTTTCTTATAGGTAAAGCAAACCCTCATGCTCTCAATAAGATATCCCAAAGGCATTGAATTTCCGATTGGGTTGATGGTTATTAAAGAAATATATCTGACATAGGATGGAATAAAATGAAAGAAAGGTGGTTATGTATTTCAATATTATATACTAGGTGAACATGTATACCACTTTATGAACTTGGTTGTTTGTAAAAACCTCCAACTACAAACAATGCCAAGTAAGAAGTCACCAAAGGTATGATACTTATTTTCTTATTTTGAGAATGGGAATTTAATGGAGAACATCAATATTAGAAATTATCCCAATGGTCTACTTGAATGACCATAGGTATGTAAAAGGAATAATTGAACAAATGTTTCATATTTATGATTGATTGAAAATTTGGCTTCATTTTATGGATTTTATGGTATTCATCGATTTTGTGGTTCATTTTTGTTGTTAGGGAACTATGACTAGCCTTGTCTTTCCTTTCCTTTCCTTTTATTTCCATGCCTTGCCTTGCCTTTATTTGACTTTCCTTACCATATATAGCCTTGTCTTTACTTTTCTTTCCTTGCTTGCCTTGTATTACCATGTATTTCCTTGTCTTTCCCATGTATGTCCTTTACTAGCCTTGTCTTGCCATGCGTTGCCTTACCTTGCCTTGTTTTGACTTTCCTTTCCATTTCCAGCCTTGTCATTCCTTTTCTTGCCTTGATTTCCTATCCTTTCCCTACCTTTTATTTCCTTGTCTTTCCTTTCCTTTCCCTATGTTTCCTTTCCTTTCCTTTCCTTTTATTTATTTTCTTTCCTAGCCTTGCCTTGGCTTGGATTGGCTTGTCTTGTCTTTCCTTGTTTTTCCATGTGTTTCCTTTCCTTTCATTTCTTTGACTTTCCTTTCCATGTATATCCTTGCCTTGCCTTTCTTGCCTAGCCTTGCCTTTCCTTTGCTTTCCTTGCTTGGTCTTGCCCTGCCTTGTCGTTCCCTTCCTTACCTTGTCTTGCCTTGTCTTGCCTTGCCTTGCCTTACAAGGTGTTAAATTGTCAAACATATGTAATAAGAAATAACAATATGATACAAATGATGTCAATGGAAAATTATTAATGTGTAAAATGAATAATTGAACAAATATTTCATGTCTATGATTGATTGAAATTTTTGCTTCATTTTATTTTTTGTTATGGTATTCTTGTATCTTGTGGTTCATTTTTGTTGTTAGGGAACTATGTCTAGCCTTTCCTTCCCTTTCCTTGTCTTGAATTCACTTGGATTTCATTTCCTCTCCTTTCCTTTTCTTGCTATGATTTACCTTTGATTTCCTTGCTTTCCTAGCCTTGCCTTGCGTTTCCCTACCTTGTCTTGGATTGGATTGGATTTCCTTGAATTTCCTTTCCTTTTCCAAATCCAATGCAAGAGATGGTTCATCGCCTGGTTAGAGCATTATCATGAGTTGCAAATCGCCTCCTCAAGCCATTCAGGGACATGTTGGTAATTTGTTCCAAGGGCATAAAATCCAAACCAAGTGACATAACAGAGTTATGTAAGCTCTCGTATTTTTTTTTGGCCAAGGCCCATGTGAACACACTACCCACAATCACCCAACATAGTGTTCTTCAAAATCAATCACTTGTTCAGAAATTGCATTGTGCCTCACTAAGAAAAATCCTAGTTCCCGAGATCCTCCAACAAGCACTTTTCTGGGAAACAAAATTATAGTGGAGGGGTTCCCCTTAGTTGTAACCTAGTGCCCCAAATCCAATGAAACCAATGGTTCATCCATCTGAGGCCCGGTTAGGATTTTATTGTGAGTTGCAACTCGACTCCTCAAGTCATTAAGGGACATGTTGGCAATTTGGTCTGAGGGCATAAAATCCAAATCAAGAGGAATAACAAATTTTTGTAATCTCTTTCATATTCTTTTGGCCAAATCACATGCGACCATGCTACCCACAAATTCCCAATAGAGAATTCTTGAAAATCAACCTCTTGTTTAGAAATTTCATCGTGCCTCACTAAGAAAAACCCTAGTTCTGGAGATCCTCCAAAAAATTCTTTTCTAGGAAACATAATGATAGTGGAGGGGTTCCCCTAGCTGTAACCCAGTTCTACAAATCTAATGAAACCAAAGTTTCATCCATCTGAGGCTCGATTAGAATTTTATCGTGATTCACAACTCGCCTCCTCAAGCCATTCAAGGACATATTTGGCAATTTGGTCTGTGGGCATAAAATCCAAACCAAATAGCATAACAGATTTTTTTAAGCTCCCACATNGGTTCCCCTAGCTGTAACCCAGTTCTACAAATCTAATGAAACCAAAGTTTCATCCATCTGAGGCTCGATTAGAATTTTATCGTGATTCACAACTCACCTCCTCAAGCCATTCAAGGACATATTTGGCAATTTGGTCTGTGGGCATAAAATCCAAACCAAGTAGCATAACAGATTTTTTTAAGCTCCCACATGTCTTCTTGGCTAGGTCCCATGCAACCACACTACCCACAATCTCCCAACACAATGTTCTTCAAAATTTACCCCTTGTTCAGAAATTGCATTGTGCCTCACTAAGCAAAACCCTAGTTCCTGAGATCATCCAACAAATGCTTTTTCAGGAAGCATAATGATAATGGAGGGGTCCCCCTAGATGAAACCTGGTGCTTAAAACCCAATGCCACTGATGGTTCATCCATTTGAGGCCTATTTATAGTTTTATCATGAGTTGCAACTCACCTCGTCAAGCCATTTAGAGACATGTTGACAATTTGGTCCAGGGACATAAAATTCAAATGGAGTAGCATAGAAAAGTTCTATAAGATCCCATATGTCTATTTGGCTAAGGCCCATGTGACCATGCTACCCAAAATATCCTAGAAAAATGTTCTTCAAAATTGACCTCTTGTTCATAAATTGCATTATGTCTCACTAAGCAAAACTCTAGTTCTAGAGATCCTCCAACAAATGTTTTTCTCGAAAATAGAATGATAGTGGAGGGGTCCCCCTAGTTGTAAATTTATTCCATTTATTCAATGTAACTGATGATTTTTCCATCCGAGGCCCGATTAGAGTTTTATCGCAAGTTGCAACTTGTCTCCTCAAGCCATTCAGGAACATGTTGGCAATTTGGTCTGGGGGCATAAAATCCAAAGTGAGAAACATAATGAAGTTTAGTAAGATATGACATGTCTGTTTGGACAAGTCCCACATGACCATGTTAGCCATAATATCCTATCACAATGTTCTTCAAAATTGGTGTCTTGTTAAAAAATTGCAATGTGCCTCACAAAGGAAAACCCTAGTTCTGAAGATCCTCTAACAAACACTTTTTAGGGAAATGGAATGATAGCATAGGGGTCCCCCTAGTTGTAACCTAGTGCCCCAAATCCAATTCAACCATATTTTCATCCATCCGAGGCCTTTTTAGATTTTTATCATGAGTTACAACTCACTTCCTCAATCCGTTCAAGGACATGTTGGAAATTTGGTCGTCGGGCATAAAATTCAAACATAGAAGGAATATGGAGTTTCGTAAGTTGTTGCACATCTATTTTTCCAAGGCCCACACGACCACGCAACCATGTTGCCCACAATATCCCAGCACAATGTTCCTCAAAATCGACCTCTTGTTCAGAAATTGCACTATGCCTCACTGAGAAAAACCCTAGTTTTGAAGATCCTCCAACAAGCACTTTTCTAGGAAAAATAATCATAGTGGAGGGGTTCCCCTAGTTGTACCCTATTTCCTTGAATCCAATGCAAATGACGATCCATAGATAGTGCAAGGAAATACATGGCATGGAAAGTCAAGGAAATAATTGGCTATGCACAATACAAGTTGAGTAATATGACCAATTGTAAGGATTATATTTATGAGAATTTTAAAATTCATTTAAATCATAAACAAGTGAAATATTTACAAAAAAGATAATATCCTGCAAATGTTTATTAATCCTAAAACTAGATATTATATTTTATATTTTATTACAACTGAAGCCATTGTTTACCTATTCAAACACTTTGATGCTAATCAACATTTTGGTTATGTATGAATTTTAATCATGTGAAAGGAATCAATAATTAGTGTAAACTCAAGAAGGATACCTAAATCATGTTACTATTTTATTGAAGGGTGTTAAGTAAGCATTAAAAGAGTTATAAAATTGACGAAGTTTGATTGTTAAATTAGTTGAAATTTTGTGTTTAATTTAAAAGGATATATAATATAAATTGAGAGGCATGGCAAGGAAAGACAATGCATGGAAAGGAAATGAAAGGAATGGGAAGGAAAGGAAAAGCAATGAAAGTCATGGGAAGGAAAGGAAAGACATGGAAAGGAAAAGCATGGCAAGGAAAGCCAATGCAAGGCAAGGAAATACAAGACAAGGCATAGAAAGGAAAGACATGACATGGAAATTCAAGGAAAGGCAAGGCTAGACATCGCAAGGAAAGGAAAGGAAAGACATGGAAAGGTAAGGAAAGGAAATGAAAGACAAGAAAATGAAAGGCAAGGCAAGACAATGAAAGGCATGGAAAGGAAAGGAAAGACATGGCAAGGAAAAGCATGGAATGAAAATTCAAGGAAAGGAAAGGAAATGCAAGGAAAGGAAAGGCTATACATGGAAATTTAAGGCAAGGCAAGGCATGGGAAGGAAAGTTATAGGTCTAGGTCTAGGTATAGGAATAGGTATGGAAAGGAAAGGAAAGGAAATGCAAGCCATGCCATGGAAAGGAATGGCATGGAAAGGAAAAGAAAGGAAAGGAGATGCAACGTAAGTAAAGACAAGGCAATGGACGATAGGGAAATGCAAGGAAATCACAAGGAAAGGAAACTCAAGGGATGGCAAGGCAAGGCATGGCATGGAAAGGCAAGGAAAGAGAAGGAGCGACAAGAAAAGGCATGGAAATACAATGCAACATAAGGGAAGGAAAGACAAGGAAATGGAAGGCACGATAAGGGAAGTCATGGAACACAAAGGCATGGAATGACAAGGAAAGGCAAGGCACGACAAGACAAGGTAAGGAAAGACAATGCAACACAAGGCATGGCAAGACAATTCAAAATAAGGAAATGAAAGAAAAGGTAAGACAAGACATGACAAGGTAGTGCAAGGCATGGAAAGGAAAGGCATGGCATGGAAATTCAAGGCACAACAAGACAAGGCATGGAAAGGAAATGCAACACAAGGCAAGGTAGGGAAAGGCATGGGGAAATGCAAGGAAAGGTAAGGGAATTTGAGGCATGGTAAGGAAATACATGGCATGGAAAGGAATGGAATGGAAAGACATGGAATGAAAAGGAAATACAAGGCAAGGGATGACAATATAAGGTGTGACAAGACAATGCAACACAAGGTAAGGCAAGACAAGGCAAGGAAAGGTAAGACATGGAAAGGAAATGAAAGGCAAGGAAAGGCAAGACAAGGAAATGTGAGGCATGGAAAGGAAAGACATGGAATGGGAAGACAAGGAAAGGTAGGACATGGAAAGGAAAGGAAATTCAAGGAAATGGGGATGAATTGTACTGAGAATTACTTCAAAGACTAATAAAAAAGGAAATCTATAATTAAGGAACATTTTGTAGAATATTTTTGAGTGCATTGATTTCAACTCATGGATTATTCTATTGTCAATTTGATGTCTTATGCATCTAGTAAGGATTTCCATTATGTCAAGTTATCTTATGCGATTGAGGAAATTACTTTATTATTTTTAGTGAATAGTTATATGTGTTTTATTAATTTGTTTCTCTTATTTTTTGTAATAGGTATGTTGTCATTTAATGAATTAATTGTTGTAGAATTACTTTTGTAGGAAAGTATGAATCAACTGTGTTATAACCCTAATTTTCACCAAACATGCATACCTAGTAGTAGGCCATCTTACTTACTATTTTTTCCAAGACAATACTGAATAACTCTTCTTAAGAACCAATTTTTTGAAGATGTACACGCGCTGCACCACTACTGCCCACATACATACGCTAGCTGCACCAATACAACCCGCGTATACCCACAAAAGTTGCAAAAAATAAAAATTTGCAAGGGAATACGGGATTTTGGGTAGTTTCCTAACCAATTGACTGCCCATAGCCCGTCACCCAAATGAATAACTATCTTTTTGGCATATAAAAGAAGGTGTTGGGGTCTCATTCCGAGGAGAAGTATGAAAGCAGTGAAAAGCTTCCCATTTCCTAATCCCCCCTTGCCCCAAGAATTTGCAACCACATTGTGAGTTTGAGCCATAATTTCCCATTCTTGCCCCTTTTTCCTCATCCATAAAACTATGCTTGTTCTCTAGAGAGAAGTATGAGAGAAGAAGGATATGTGGAAGCAGTTGGAGCTTGGTGAAGAGGAGCCCAGGACCGGGTTTGAGGAGCAGTCGTCGATCTCATTTTGTAAGTGACATTATGAGATTAATATAAAAAAGTACTTTTGTCGTCCTACCATATGATGTGTTTAATATGTATGATTGATTTACATTTTTTATGACATCTAACCCATTAATCCGTATATAGAATGCTTGTTTACAGTTTCTTGTTTGTATTTTTGTGAATGTAAGTTAGCCTTGGGAGGAGATTTGCAATCAGGGAGCGACCGAACGCATTGGGATCAACACCGGATGCAGAATTCAAGGTAAGACTACCAAATCCCTATACTTTGTACTTTATATATGAATGTGGGGTGTTGTCGGGATAATGGTTAAGAGTAGGAGACTTTAGACAGTTAGCTCTGCCTACACTTTAGAACCCTAGTGTAGTTCGTAGGGGGGTTTTCCCACTATAACAAAACTGGTGACCATACTGGGGAGCCTCTAGGGTTTGTAGGGGATTTCTGCTTTTCGGTATTTTTAATTGGTTTATTTACTTTTTTTTCGAGTTTCAATAAGTTTTTGTGTCTTCAAGGGATTCTGGTCTTCCATACTAGTACTCCCTGCCTGTGATTGACTGTTAATTTTTCTTTTTTAGAGAAGTCATAGATGTGTACGTGGCCTACAGTGGGTCTGAACGCGTACATACGTGCCCTATCTTTGGACAAATCACATACATACGCAGGCTGCTGAAGTATCAGTTGCATGCCTGTGTCAGGAAAATCATTTTAAAGAAGAGGAAGTCATACTCTTCCCTGTGAAGACATTTTTCTCAGGGGTTTTCTTGATTTATCCCTGGTCTCTGTTTCGTACAGTCTTTGGTCTAGGTCTGATAGAAGTTAGCTTTTTCTTTATCAATATTTCTTATGTTTTCTTGATTAGGGTTTGAGACAAGTTTTGTGAGTTTTTCTAGTTAACTTGTTTAGTATTGTCAGTAACTCTCTGTGAGCTGCAGTAGACCAGAAATTGGTTTTTGGTCTTGTCTTGTCTTCACTTTTCCCTTTTTACTTGCTTTAGAAGAAAAGAAAAGAATTCATTTTCAAGTTTCTTATTTTGGAGCATAAAAAAAAAAAAATCAATTTCTTGTTTGGTTAAGTAGTTAAGTTAGTTGTTTTTTCAGGAAGAAGAGTGCTTTCTTAAGTTATTTACTAAATACTTAGGACTTTAAGTAGCTCACAGTCTAGAAAAATTCATTTTTGAGTTTTTATTTTAAAATATCTTAGAGAGAAAAGTTAGTTA
>SNQJ01S0074721.1:117052-128232 GCA_010110895.2 Picea sitchensis | reverse complement strand
GATTGTATATGTCCATTAATTTGAATGCATGTCTATTGATATGAATGCATGGATGTGTTTAATTGTTGAACATGAAATTGTACTTGTTATGCTTTGGATAATACCATTTTTAACTAGTTGTCTTCATCTTGAAGGCTATGCTATGTTGTTTACTTTGAATGATAGTTTTGAGTGGATTGTATGCAACTCTTCATAATGAGCAGGTATGAAATGATCATATAGAAAGTGTGCAATAGTTTTATGTATGACATGGTATAATACATATTTTCTCTTGTTGTTAGCTACCATATGAAAAAGAGAAACATATTTTAATTATGTGTTTGAAACTTATCATGTGAATGATTGTGAAATTTCATATAATAGACTAGTCTTGAGTCTATTATGGTAATATTTTTTTTTTTTACACAAGAAAGGGGTTTATATATTAAAACCAGTGGTATAAGCATTGTAGAGAAAACTTACATAATTCATCCATGTGATCAGTGCGGGAGCTTCGAGATTACAAAAGGGGTTTCCATGCTATAAATTCCTAGAATTCCCATAACAGCCGAGAGTCCAAAATATAACTAAACTCAGAATAAGAACCGGCTTACAATGCGATTGTCTGAGTTGCATAAGGGCCTATACTCCAACTTACAAAGAAGAGAACCAGAGATCCAAAAGGAACTAATTCCAGGAAAGAGGAATTCGGGATTAAACCTTCTGACCCGGGATGGAGGAGCTTGCGCTCATGGTTGCCTTCCCCCTTGCATCTGTTTGGCGGCTCTGTCCTGCAGCTTGAATTTCCAGCTTTTCAATTCTTGGTTCCAGATCAACAATTTTGTTGTTAGATTGTTGATTTGTGTAGGTGAGAGATTATACCTCTTCCTCCCTTAGTTGGATTAGATCTTCCTCCATCATTTCAAACCTCCAACCTCCTTCCCCATCAAGACAGAACAAGAATCCTCTATACGTGCTAAGTGTGCATTTCAGCCTACGAATTTCAAGTTCCAGGGAGGGCGAGGGATTAGGGGGGGTGGTTGAGTTGGAACTGGACTCCATTGTGAGAGTGGTGGACAAAGACCAGGAGGGATGCCTAGCAAAGGCAAACGAGTAGAGACTAACTGGGGGAAATACAAGGAGCTCAAGCCTATCGAGAAACCAGACAGAATTGGGAAGGCAAGATGAGCAGGAGCAGTTCTCCAGCTTCCTGAATTTAATGGTATCTCGTTCATGTGATGCCATGGGAGGAGGGGGGGGTCACGCGAGTGCCATGTGGGAGGGATAAGAGATTTGTGTGAAGGTGCAGGAGGGACGTGAGGCGAAGGACAGGGAGGGGGAGGGGAGGGGACGTGAAAAATGCAAATAAGTACTGTCGCATAGGATAAGGGACAGACAAGGGAGGTAGAGAAGCGCTTCCACAAGTATGACGTCGGGATGGAACGAAGGCCACTTTCCCCAGGAGGCCCAACTGAGCACTCGCCGGGTGTCGCTAAGGGAGAGGGACGAAAACCAAAGTTCCATTTAGGGAGAGCTTACCCCTACTCAAGTGGGTGGTGTCTTTGGAAGCTTGGTTGGCTTCGGTGTTGAGATGACAGAGTAGATGAAAGAAGTCAATTTTTTGGAAGCAGCCGAAGAGCCGCATGATTTTCTTGAGAATGTGGTGCAGATTCATTTGAGTAGGCAATGTGTTGGTGACCATAGCTTGGATTAAAATCCGGGAGTCGCCTATCACCGTTATTTATTTGATTTCTAGCTTTCGGGCTTGGATAAGTCCTTGCCAAAGGCTTATAGCTTCTGCTATATTATTGGATTCAACTCCAAGCCCCCAAGAGTAGTCTAATTCCCGTAGTTCACCAGATTTTGTGATCCTTAGTGAGAGGAGGGGGGGATTTGAGGTCTGGAGTGAGGCTATGGATCCAATCTTTATCAGGGGAGTTAAGAGAAAGGGATTTGGTGCAAGGCCAAAGGTAGGAGAGGCAGTATCCCAGTAGGGCTTTGTCTTTGGCAGAAATGATGTCGGGTGAACTGGTCAGATTTTTGAAGATTCTGGAGTTTCTTTCGATCCATATTTTCCAAAGGATCAATTTAGGGAGGGACATCCAACAACACTTTATTTGAGGGTTGGCCTTGAGAGGGAAAGGATAGAGGGTGGCCCAGGTTTTTAGCAGAGTGGGTATGTCAGGAGGGAGTTGGTCAGAAGGGATCCCTCCTGGCAGGGCATGCCGTCGGACTTCTTTTGCAAAGGGGCAATTGATGAGAAGATGGTCAGCAGATTCTTCATGGATTTGACAGAGAGGGCATCAAATTCTAGGTTTAGCGACTCAGAGCAGTCCTAGCGCTTCGACTTTATTAATTGTATGTTAAATTATTAGTAATGGAGCACATATCAATTAAAAAATTAATATGGTAATATTAATAATAAAATGGTAATATTAATATTAATATCAAATTTGCAGCCTAATATATATGTATATATATATTTTAAAATAAATATTGGTCGTCACAATTGAGACGCAAACCTTAATTGCTGCGACAGTTTTGATGTATAAACAACGAAAAGATGTCGTCGCCTATGCGGCGAAAACTTCAATTGTTGTGACAATTTTTCTATATAAAAATGAAAGTTGTCGTCGCCTGTGCGACAACAACTTCAATTGTTGCGATAGTTGTGCTATATAAAAATGAAAATTTGTCGTCACACGTGCGACGAAAACTTCAATTGTTGTGACAATTTGTTGTATAAAAATGAAAAGTTCTTGTCGCACGTGCGAAAGAAACTTCAATTATTGCGACAATTTTGCTATATAAAAATGAAAATTTGTCGTCGCACATGCGACGAAAACTTCAATTGATGCAACGGTTTTGTTATATAAACAACGAAAATTTGTCGTCACACACCCGATGATAGCTTCAATTGATGCAACGGTTTTTCTATGTAAACAACAAAAAGTTGTCGAAAAGTTGTCGTCGCCAGTGTGACAACCAATTAAATTATTGCGACAGTTTTTCTATATAAACCATGAAAGTTGTTGTTGCAATGGGCATCACAATTGAGATGAAAATGTTGGTTTCACATAGTTTGCCTATATTGTCGTATTGGCGACGATATTTATTTTTTTGTCGCAATTACCTATGTTGTTGCTCTTGCGACATTTGTTCAAGTTCATCGCAATTGCCACGTGACATAAAACGACGTTTCAAAGACTCCTAATTCGTCGCAATGTCAACGACATAACGTTGCAAGAGCGTCGAAACAACCGTCGCAAAATGACCCAAATATGCTAGTGTAATTGTCCATCTTCCAAAATATATCATATGAAATGGTACCTGAGAGGTATATTCTCAGTCTTATAATGGAATACTAAGTTCTTTGCAAGATGAATGGCACTCTGGCTATCACAGTAAAACCTACCATTCTACTTCTTCTTTCCCAATTCCTCCATAAACCTATGTAACCAAATCATCTCTTTACTAGCCTCTGTAGCAACACCATACTCTACTTCCATTGTTGAAAGCACACCAACCTTTTGCAGTTTCGAAATAAAACTTACTACAATTACACCTACAGTAAAAACATTCCCTGTGGTGATTCTCTTTCTATATTTATCACCTGTGATATATGAATCAACATGTCCCTGTAGAACAATGTTTGAACCTCCAAAACATAATGCATGAGTAGAAAACCTCTCAAATATCTGAGAATCCACTTTGCTGCCTCCCAATGTTCTTTACCTGGATTGTTCATATACCTTCTCACAACTCCCACTACATGTGCAATATATGGTCTTATGCACACCATAACATACATCAAGCTGCCAAATGATGATGAATAAGGGACCTTGGACATGTATTCCATCTGGTTCTGTGTATTGGGACACATTTCCTTGGTTAATTTAAAATGGTTGGCCAAAGGTGTACTGATTGGTTTTTCATTCTGCATTCTAAAACTCTCCAACACCTTCTCTATGTACTCACCCTAAGATAATGTCAATTTGTGATTTTTCTTGTCTCTTGTTATTATCATACCAAGGATTTTCTTTGCAGGACCCAAATCCTTCATCACAAATGAATTAGCTAATTTATTTTTGAGCACATTTGTATCCTGCATGTTACAGCCTATAATAAGCATGTCATCCACATACAATAGAAAGATAATATAACTACCATTTTCTAGCCTCTTAAAATAAACAGAGTGATCCGAATGACATCTACTATTATCCTGTTCTGTCATAAACATGTCAAACTTCAAATACTAGTGCCTCAAAGATTTCTTTAGGACATACAAGCTCTTCTTCAACCTCCATACCAAATTCTCCTTTCCTTTGACCTCATACCCATGTGGTTGCTGCATATAAATCTCTCCCTCCAACTCCCCATGAAGAAAATTTGTTTTTACATCTAACTGTTTGAGATGCAAACATTCTACCATCACAAGACTTAAAATAGTCCTAATTGTAGTCATTTTAACAACATGAGAAAATATTTCATCAAAATCTATGCCTTTCATCTGTGCAAACCCCTTTACAACAAGTCTGGACTTGTAGCGCTTTTTGCCTCCATCTTCTTCCTTCAACATAGAAACCCATTTATTCTACAATTGTCTTTTTCCTATGGAAATTGAACCAAATCCCAAGTTTGGTTATTTACCAAGGAATACATTTCCTCTTTCACACCATACTCCCACTTATTTTTAGTGTCTACCTGCATTGCATCTTCATAACTTTCTATTTCATCAAAATCAGTCAACAATAAGTAATACAATGAAGGAGAGTATTGTTCAGGGGGTCTACTTAACCTGGTATATATTCTAACAACACTTGCAAGAGTTTGAGGTACCTGTTGCTCCTGTTGTTGTACATTTTTAGTTTCTGGTACCTTTGGAATTTCATTTTCTTTGATTTCATCAAGCACTGCATATTCTTTATTTTCATTTTCCCATTTATTTCCCTGCAACTGATCTCTATACATTACCTTTTCAATATTGAATACTACATCTCTACTCCTAATGATTTTATGATTTTCATAATCCCATAAGCGATAACCAAAATCATTAACACAGTATCCAATAAAGGTACACTTCTTGGATTTTTMCTCAAGTTTTGTTCTATTTTCTTTATCAATATGGACAAATGCTTCACAACCGAAATTATTCCGAAGTGAGTAGTTTACCTTTTTAACTGTCCATGCCTCCTCCAGAATTCCACCATTCAAGGATCTTGAAGGCCCTCTAATTATTAAGTAAACAAAAATATCTACAACATATTCCCAAAATTGTAATGGAAACCCATCATGCAATCTCATACTCCTTGCAAGTTCCATCATTGTCTTGTTCATCCTTTATGACACACCATTTTTTTGTGGTGTTCTTGGAACCGTGTTCTCTCTAGGAATCCCATGGTATGACCAATAATTATAAAACTCCTTTCTCCAGTATTCACCTCCATTTTCTAATCTGAGACACTTCAACCTTTTTCCTGTCCATTTCTTAAAAGTGTCAAGACTCAATAATATTATCTAAAGAAAGACTAAAGGCATCTTCTAACACATCACCTGCTACATTTGCTTCCTGATTTTTCTCCTATTGTCCATCTTTTTGTTTCTTTGAAGCTATGCAGTCTTTCTTTAGATGTCCTTTCTTCCCACAATTCCAACACTCTATCTTTCCTAGGATTTGGATATGCCCTTACTAGACTTTCCACGGTTTCCTAGACTCTTTCCTCTTTCCCTTTGTCTTCCCCTATTCTTCACAGTCAATACATTACCTAATGTCTCACCTGTGCATTTTCATTGCATTCCCTCGCTAAGGATAACACCAACAACATCATCAAATTTCAGAGTGTTTGAACCAAAGAAAAAGTTACTTACGACCACGACCAAGCTATTCCGTCTTTTTGGAAATGAGGAAAATATGAGAAGATCCCTAACCTCATCATCAAAGTCCACTTTTACAGAACTTAGTTGATTAGTAACCATATTGAATTCATGTAAATAATCGACAATAGAGCCATCTTCTGACATATTCATATTAAATAATCACTTAATTAGAAATACCTTGTTGGAAGCCAAGGGTTTTTCATACAGTTTATCCAATGCATTCATTAGATCCTTCATTGTCTTTTCTTTCGAAACATTGAAATCCACCGATGCTTCGAGGAATAGCCATATCGTTCCCAGTGCCTTTCTATCAAGAATCTCCCATTCTTCATCCTTCATATTTGCCATTTTTTTTTCTTTTCCTTCCAATGGTAGATAAAGATCCTTCTAATATAAATAATATTCCATCTACATCTTCCATAACTGATAGTTTTGGTTGTTAAATTTATCAACCTTAAAATTTCCATCTCCTGCCATTGCTCCCACTCAAACCATGAACCCTCTTTTCTTGCGAGTTACCTTTCACTATGATACGAGTTGTTAGAAAAACAAGATCGTAGAGCAATAAATAAATAAATGCAGAAATAAAAAATAGAAGATACACAATACAATAGAGACACAAATATATGTGGTTCAACCAATGTGGGATATGTCCACCGGATAAATTTCCAGGTCCTTCCTTTATTATTATCCAACAAATGAAGGGATACAACCAACAAAATAATTGTTGTAACTTCCTCTTATTTCTCTCACAGTCTCCTCTCTCATAATACAATATTCACTTGCTCACATAGCCACAATACAATTCTCTCATACATAAAAGAGGGTTTCCTTCTAGGGAAAAAATCCCTAACATAACTTCTATCATCAGATCTGGGAGCTTATAATGAAAGGTCCAGATTGACTACAAAATTACAATATTTTACAAGGAAAATTTTCCCAAAATTTCACTTCGGGGGTGCTACCCTAAAATCCCCTACCAATGGAGGCTCCAAAATTTCTCGCTCCCCCCTGGTCAGATAAGTGGGGGAGAAATCCCCCCCACACCCCTCCATCAGGTAATGGGGTCCAAACACAGTTGAATCAAGATCTATGAATCACAAAGATAACCAAGCTCCACAACCAACACCCCTAACACATTTAGTAATACTACATCTAAGAGACACCACCAAATTGTGCTCTTCACCTTCCAATCCAACTTTGTCCAGTATTTTGCTAACATTTATGTAGGTGCATTACCTGGGTCCATAATGATCCACTGATATTTATCCACTAACAAATCTTCCATCTTGAGCTTCCACATCTCAAAACATTTCCCATTAAAATTATTGATCTTTATTTTCGAATTGCTCACCATTTTTTTCAGCTGAAGAATCAATACCGTAGATCTCCCACTGTAACAAGGATTATCAAAGACCCGAGCCAAACCCATGACTACAAAGGCACCCCCATGAAGCCAATAATTTCTCTAATACCAAATGTATATTTTAACCTTGTACAATTAATTACTACAAACATATTCTTAATAAAATAAARAAAAGATACAATGGCACACACACATTACACAAACATTTTACCTTGGAAACCCAAACTGAGAAAACCAACATTCTATTTAGATCCACACCTTTAATCTTCTATCCATCATCTTCATTGTTTACAATACAATATACATATATCTCGCAACATCCAAACACCTAATCCATTGACCCAGATTAGTCAACATCCCTTATTCCTTAACCAAAATTAGAAAACCATTGGAAAAAACCATCTGTCGAAACATCGTAGAAAATAGTCGCAAAAAACCGCTCCCTACCCCCATCAGACGGTTGCAAAATTGTCCCATATCAGTGTACAATACATGGGACAAATCTTTCAAAGAATATAACACATACCCAATAGTTATCAATGTAATGAGCATAGTGAAGAATATTGTGAATATACCAAGCATTTCTTGAGGAGTGTTATCCTTCTGTAAGGATCTACCTCAAGGTTTGTCTCTACAATTTCTCTTGTATTTATTCTTTTATTCGAGTGATTTGGTTCTATATTATATTTTCATATTTGAGGTACATAACACTATGGGGGTACCTAAGGAGGTACCCAATGGGAATAATAATATATATGTTGTTATGTATTGTTATGTATAGAGGCCATTTCTATTAAATAAGGCCCATAGTGTGAACACGCTAAATGTAAGAAGGATTACTAGACGGTTCCACCTACTAGAATGTTCCTTCTTACATTTATGGTATTCACATTATGGTCCTTATTTACTAGAAATAATCTCCATACATAACAATATATAACAACATATCTATTATTATTCTGATTGGGTACCTCCTTAGGTACCCCCATATTTCCCCCCTAGGTATATTACAGTGCACAATGGAAATTAGGCATGCCAAGTGTTGTTTAGTTGCATGAAAAAAAGTGCACATGCTAAGCATGATGAGTGCACATGACAATGGGCATGCTGAAAGAAGACAACGAGACACCATGGAAGGTAATGTAATATGTGATAGCCTAAAGCATAAAGAGAATTTGAAAGGTCACAATGGATGTTGAAATGACAAAAATGAAACTAAAGAGTTTCAAAGGAAGATAAGGAGACATATCATACATGAAGAGATGTGAGATGAGGACAAAGCTTTTGATTAAGATGGAAAGTTAGAAAAAGAAGGAATGTGTAGAGTTTTTGTCACTGGAGTCGAGTCAATGAGTCAACATCTAGCCTTAAGAGAGAGGATAGAGTCATAAAGAGCATTAAGGGGTGGAATGTAATATAAACATGTACATTAATTTTTTTATTAAGAATTAGTAGACTTATTCCCTTCTAATTTTGAATTTGATCCTAAACATTTTCTTGGTGGTTATTGATAAGTTAAGCCTATAGATTACATCTAACTTGTATCCATATTATTACATACCATCATGCCCAATCTACAAAGTCCAAGGCTTTGATGAATCGAGCCAATTTAAACCTTGATTGTACAAACTTTCATATTGGATACTTCGTGGTTAATTCTCACAAGCTAAGGATGGAGACTGGCCATCACATGCTTTGTTATCAACTTATATGTAATCTATGTACTAGGAAGTCCAAATCAAAAGAACACTTCATTTATTTTTTTTGGTTTATTATGAGATCCATGGTAAATATTATTACCTAGTTAGAGACCATCGTACTTTGAGATATTAAATTATTTACAAAGATCAAAGGCATATACCACTTTTATTTAAGAGTTTTCTCTGCTCTAAAGAAAGTTGTAGATCCAACTATATATGGGATCTCTTGTCTTACTACCCCATTATTTAGTTTCATAAAAATATACCCACACATCATGTCAATTTTCGAACAAAAACTCAACATCATATTAGTTTTCAATCCAAATCTTAGGTTCTACTTAGAATACAAGCATTGTAATGTACTACTCACTTTTTCTTACTCCCAAATATTGAGAGAAAACTCTTCCCATATTTTCACATATATTCCTAACATAGTTTAGTCTTATATCTTTAAATCTCTTCATTATTTGTCTTTCTCCCCTATTCCCAAATATTGAGAGAAAACTCTTCCCATATTTTCACATATATATACCTAACATAATTTAGTCTTATATCTTTATATCTCTTCATTATCTCTCTTTCTCCCCTTCTCAATTCGACTCTTCATAAACTTATTTTAAACACTCCCTTTCTTCTTTTACATGTAGTCCTTCCTAACTCTCTTTTATTAAATTTGATCATTAATAAAAATTTAAATTAAATTAAACTAAAAACACATCAAAGATAATAAAATTGTTAAATCCACATAAAAGGGAAAGTTCTTCATGGAGGATGTATGGTACTTGTTTTTGTCTATAGTCTCTACTTTAGAGCATTTGATCATGAATAAAAATTTAAATTAAATTAAACTAAAAACACATCAAAGATAATAAAATTGTTAAATCCACATCAAAGGGAAAGTTCTTCATGGAGGATGTATGGTACTTGTTTTTGTCTATAGTCTCTACTTTAGAGCATTTTACCCTTTTTGGAATACCTCTTTGCCCAAGGCGTAAGAATCTTAAGTGGACCATTAGTTTATTTCTAAGAACCTTTTTCCTACTCAAAGCTTAGTTACCTCAATTATGTATTGTTCATATATACTCAAAATATAGTTACCTCAATTATGTTATTATTATGCAATTGTTTAGAAAGTTGTGTATTTTATACCAAATGTATAACATAATGTACCCATCATAGAGTCACCTTCAAGGTATCATTTAAAGAATGGAGGAGATTCACAAGTGCATGTTACCTTTTAAGTCCTTTACCAACAACTTTGCTTTTTGGCTAAGTGTCTTATTTTATTTTTTTATAATGTTTTCTAAAGTCATAACTCTCATATATAAAGCAAATTATTATTATAATTCTTCTTTACATAAATATAATTATATTTTGATTCTTTACCTAAACATAATTATATTTTGATAATTAATTATTACGTTTTGTGCACCATTGACATGTAATATAAACATTAATCCAACATATTTTGATAATTAATTATTACGTGTTGTGTACCATTGACATGTAATATAAACATTAATCCAAGATTAGTGTGATATATGTAGGCATGTATCATTATCAAAATACCATATTAAGAGTTTCCATCCACACAAATGATTAAAGTATTATTATAATTTTGATTTATTATAAACATAATTATGTTTTTATAAACATAATTATGTTTTAATAGTTAATTAATTATGTAATATAAACATTAATCCAACATATTTTGATAATTAATTATTACGTGTTGTGTACCATTGACATGTAATATAAACATTAATCCAAGATTAGCGTGATATATGTAGGCATGTATCATTATCAAAATACCATATTAAGAGTTTCCATCCACACAAATGATTAAAGTATTATTATAATTTTGATTTATTATAAACATAATTATGTTTTAATAAACACAATTATGTTTTAATAATTAATTTTTATATTTGATGTCCCGTTGACTTGTAACGTAAGCATTAATACCATATTAGCACGAGAGAATATGAAATCTTTTGGAATAAGGAATTTCATTCAAAGTAATTGTTTCAAAATAGAATACGATGATATTAAAAACTTTGTTGTTTACTGTAAGGTTATGTTTGAATTAAAACTCTTAAGAAAGATTTAAAACTCTTAACTTATTAATATTTAGGTTCATAAGTTTGTTTATAATTTATAAATATATATATAATTTATTAACATTATCTCTATATGTATATCTCCGTAAAGGGGTCCCTTGTCCCACAAACAAGGGGGTCTCATACACCAATTTAATG
>SNQJ01S0074721.1:106034-117002 GCA_010110895.2 Picea sitchensis | reverse complement strand
TTAATTGGGTTTAGTTTGGGTGGTTGAGAAGAATGATTGTTATTTTACCCACTCATATTTCTTGGAAGTGACATGTTGATATTTTTATGAGTATATTGTTGTAATGGCTTCAAGTCTTGTTGTTAACCATCCTTGTGCCCTGAGGATTCTAGGATTCTGGGGTTTACCGTGGGTACCATCCTTAAAATTAGGGGAAGTACTTGGGGGTTTTCCTTGGGAAGATGAGCAAAAACAACCTTTTGAGTAACTAGGATATAAACTACACCACAATTAAACTATTAAATTAATCCATACATATAAACACCATTGCAAATACAAAAACAGAGGGAAAGAAATAGACAAAGAACATTATATACCAACATAAAAACCATGTTGTTACACCATAGAGGATTGGAAGATGCAAGTGGGGTCTCCTTTCCTCCTTGGGAGAGTCCTTTTGTGTTCTTAGGAGTATCCTTTCTCTCTCTCTTGGCAATAAAAGTGTGCAAGAACTCTCCAAAGGAAAGAGATAAATTCACTAGCTATGGGCTATGGATGCCCCAAATGATGGCTTGAGAATATGGTTCTCAAGGATAATTCAAGCAACATAATCTTGCATATACTTCACTTGTTTGAATGCTTCTTCATGGCTTCTATTTATAAATGATTTAGGTGGATATTGGTGCCCAACCACCTCTTCCACTAACTCAATAGTTCTCTATCTTCTTGGTATTTTTTCTACGGTTTTTCGGGTCCCAAACTTTCAGGGCTATTTTGAGGCCCTAAACAATGTTTTTTGGAAATTCGAGGGGCTTGGATTTTCCAATGACATTCCCTGGCCCCAGTCAAAAGTTGTAATACTCGGATAGTTTTGTCCAACGAGCTATTGTGCGCCCCAAAGGAAGAACATATGCAAAATTTGGGCCCCTGAGAAGTTGATGTATCAACTAACCACCTCGGGGCCCATAATACTTTTGGCATTTCATCTTCTAGGGTTAGGGTTTTGATGTTTAGGTTTTTTACCTCTTTGTTTTTTAGGCTTCATGATAAAAGGCCCTTTTTCATCCTCTTTGTAATCAACTTTCTATGAATGAGCATAACCAACATCTCTTTCTCTTCAAAGATAACATACCACCATTGTAGCCAACTTGTGCTCTATAGTGTTATACTATTTTATTCATTAATAGAAATTGAGTTTCATTGTATTGTTGTACTCTCCACATTTCTATGTGTGTTCCATTTTGTTCTCAATATAATATGTATCATAGGAACTTGTTGGACCTTGACCAAGTTTTGGAGATTCTTGGTCACGTTTGACCTCTTTTGGGACTTCGACAGACTGGTCGAAGGCGAAGCGCAATTCAAATCAGAGATCACGGGATCTCAGCCCCTTTTTAGGGAAATTTTTGGGATTAGGGTTTATTTAACGGGTATGGGATGTCGTCCCATGGGTTTACCCATGTTTAGGCCCATTTTGTAATGTATAAATAGATAGTTAGGTGATGTAAGAAAGGGAGAGAGAAAATGCTAAGTGTTAGAGTTCTATCTCTATGATTGCAAAGGCTTTATGCATAGTGTATGTTAAGACTTGCAGAGCTAAGTGCAAGTGATTGTAAGAAGGCTTTGTGTTGTGACCTAACTCGGGGAAGGAGGATCTAGCAAGGTGTGCAGATCTCCTGTCCTATGCGGAGTAGGGTTTGTGGGCTCTGTGCTTGTAGAAGATTGACAAAAGATAATAAAGAAGACAAGAGTTGGTGGACGTAACCCCACACTGGGGTGAACCACGCATATGCTCTGTTATGGTTGGTTTGTGCATAATGGTTGTTATATTATTTATGTGATTAATGCTTAGTGAAATATTGTATGCTTAGATGAATATGACAACTTAGTGACTAATGATGTGAATAAGATGCTAGATCTGATCTATTTCCTTATCCTAGGTGCTTGGATATGTTAGATTTGGTAGAATATTGCATTGTTCTGTAATAAGGGTTTGGATCTGTGAGGTGAATAAGGGTTAATTACTAATGAATGTTAACTACTAAGTGATTTGTTAGAGTATTGTAATCACATATTTGTGTCCCAGCTAAAGTTGTAGACGTTGGAGTCCTGCAACCACCCCTGCCTCTACCTCAGGTGAGTCTTCATTTGCTTCGCAGGTGTTGTCGAAAGGGCCGGTAGTTAGGGTTTTGTTGGTGCGTTGTCGAATCGTTGAACCCTAGGTCTGCCCCTGTGACAACAAATGGTTCCGTTGCCGGGACCTGAAAGTGTGATTGCTGGGAAGTGAAGAAAACAAATATTTGTGTGTAGATCTGTGCTTTAGTGCGCAATATTGACTTGCGAAGCTCTGTGCAGAGAAGAGAAGTTCGATATGAAGAAAAAAGGTAAGATATTGAAGCTTTGTGCTTTGAGAAAGTTAAGATAAGTGAAAAATTTTGTTTCGAAAATATGGATCTAGGTATGTTTGATAAAAAAATTCCTAATATGAAAACTAGGGCACAGTTAGAAGAAAGAAGATTTGATATGAATAGATCTGATAGAAATAATGAAAGGTATGTTATCCCTATGCATAGAAAGAATGTTTGGACTGACAAATGGATGTAGGATCCTAGAAAGAATTTTTTGCAGGTTAGTTACTGTGATCCCAGTGTGTAGTACAGGAAGGGTTGGGGATCATTTAAGAGAAAGAAAGAATTTACCCTTTGTTATAGTTGCAGAAGACCGAGACACCTTGCTAAGGAATGCCCTGGTAGAAGACCTAGTTGTCTTTGTTGTAAATCTATGGACCATGAAGTTTTGGATTGTCCTAGGATGATTGCTAAAGTTGAAAAGATGAATATGAAACAAGAAAAATATGAGACAGGCCAAGAAACTAAGGATATGATAGAACCCCAGAAAGAATCAGAGACTGTATTACTATAGGTGAAAGAAACCTTGAATGACCACAAAAATATCAACTTATCAGAGGTCTTAAAAGAGAAAGAGTACATAGAAACAAGAATAGGAGAGTTCGACATAGACTGTGTCCTGGATGAGGAAACACAGGTGAATATCATGACTGAAAGAACTTGAAATTTTTTGGGAAAGCCTACTATGGTTCCTTCATTAGGAGGAATAGGATTATTTAGAGGAAAGTTGATAACCCTATGTTGAAGACTTACCCAAATATCTATGAGTGCTCATGGCACTTCGACAGAAAAAGAATTTGAGATCGTTAAGTTTTTTGAGAAGAGTGCCCCATTTGCTATCTTACTAGGAAAACCTTGGATTGAGAAAGATCAGATACAAAGGAAACAAGAAGAGGAGGATCTAGAATAGAAAAATAAAGAACTAAGAGATTTCATGGCTAGGAGAATAACACACTTACTATAAGAACAAGAGAACCAGTCGAAGCTACTAAGGACCAAAGATATGGAGGTCGAAGTTGAAAGTACACAGGAAGATTGGAGACACTTGTCTGTACAAGAGAGTAGAGAACCTACACCAAAAAGAGAAGAAGTATTACCCTTGAATCCTATGAAATATCCTCCACAGTGCAAAGTTATCATGCCAAGAGGAGATAATAACGATAATGGAAAGAGGAAACCAGTGATTTAGATCACAGGAAAGAAGGCTAGAAAGCTCAGTAAAAAGAGGGAAAAGTTAGAAAAATTGCAAGAAGTTCCAATGAATACTTCACAGAAGAAAGGTTTCCAGAACTTGAACTTCACCAGAATATTAGTACAACATAGAATGACACTTCACCATGGCGGAGAAATGTAACTGTTGGAGGCATTATGACCATTAGATCGATGCTCCCGAACGGTTAGGAAAGCAGTTATGGCCCAAAATTTCTCCATTGGACCATTGGGACCACGCCATAACGGATGGAATTGCATTGAATAAGGATTTGCGACCCGTTGAAAGAAACCGTTACGACAATATCTATTTATCCTGTCGAGCGTTGCACCGAGAACACTTTTACCAATTGTGATTATCTGAGCCCACAGAGAACTAGTTGATTTCGTGCAGTGATCATTGAGACCTCGCCATATATTTTTTTACAGTGAGTATTGTTCATCGACCTGAGATATCAGATCTTGAGTGTGCATGTCGGACGAAATTAGGACAGCAAAAAAATCCGTTGAAGAGATTCTAATAGACCTCATGGCCGAGAAGGTGTTGTCCGTAGGCATCCAAGCCTCATCAACATGAGGAGTGAAAGCCTCCCCATCAACTTCTCATGGGTCTGGACCATCCCCAGCTGCGACCAAGAAAAGAACCAAGCATCGATATGACTTGGCGAATGTGAAGTTAATCCCATCTATCCTACCCAACTACATCCCACCCCTAGCCGGTGTGGTGAGTCGTGACAGTGTCCCGAGGGACTTTGACTACACAGTCATCATTGTGTACCTTTTGAAGGGAATACAAGTAGTCAGATCGCAGTTGGAGAGGATTCCAACCTTGAATATCAGTTACTATAACCTAGGAGACCGCAAGAGCTATGGTGCTCGCACCTCACAAATATTTGACCAAGACGAAGGGGAAGAAGTTGAAGATCATCCCCTAGCCGTGGACTATGGACATCGTGAGGTCCACTATCTTGAACGTGATGAAGATACCACATTTTGTAAGGCACCAAGAGGTTAACGCGTGCATTAAGGTCTTACTGTCGTGCTTCCATGGCAGGTATCTATGGTTAGATAGACGCATCATCATTGATCCGGTGTTGATCCATAAGATCACCGGATTGAGCATGCAGGGACCAAACCAGCAAGAATTTTATCCAGGGAAGGTTGCAGACCATGATATGGCACAAAGGATTAAAGACACCTACGACGATGTAGAGAAAGGGACGCGAACGCGAGGCTACAAGGTAGCCTCCATTCAGAATGGCACAAAGTGCCTTGCTTGTCAGTTGATTGTTGGTAATCTAGTCTGAAAGAACAGACCCACGCAGGTCACAAGGTTTTTCGTTGACCTTCCTAGAAAATGCATGGAAGGACTCTCGATGAACTGGGATAGTTACTTAGTCAACCAGTTAGAATTGGATTGTTGCGAAGCTCAGGATCAGGGCTATGAGTTCCATTTTAGTTAGTTGTTGATCATCATCGCGTTTACTTCTTGGGAGATGCCAGAAGGTGCGACCTTCCCTGACATTGAGACGTTCGAGCCACTAGCTGCAAAGTTCACCACGCTCTGGTATTCGAGCGACATGGGGAAACAATGCCAGTCGAATGCAGTATTCCATAACTACTACCTGTAGCTGAAGAGGGATATTGAGTCTTTCCCTCATATGACGTTGAATACCCTGGACAGGTTCAAGACACTTATGAAGTTTTGTGTAGATAGGCATTTTATTTATATTACTGCACACGAAGATGAAAGTAAAGAAGAGATTCAATCCTACTACAAGCTCATAGAGGAGGACCTGGAAGAAATGACTAAGAAATGGCCCACATAGTTCCTTATACTAGTCGACCAGGTAGCACTGTCTGATCCCAACCTCATTGGAAGTCCGGTGGTTACTCACAAAGAGTATGATGCACCCAACAGTAGTAGGAAGAAAAAGAAGGAAGATGTATAGGAAATACACAACACATCAGAAGAGACTACATCAGATTCACCTAGTGGAGGAGGAGATGAAAAAGTGGACAAAGAAGAAAAAGAAGGGGAAGAAGACAAGCATAAGCAGGGCGAAGTAAAACCAGCTAGGAACCCCCTTGAAGAGACAGAGACATCCAAGAAAATAAAGGTTTCCCCAACGAAACCTACATTGCGAAAGAAGTCTAAAGAAAGTAAGATGAAGCTACAGAATGTACTTACAGTCGATGACTTCGACTTCATTATCGTAGTTGTATCTGATGCCTCGGAAGATATTTTGCAAAGAACTGAAGCCAAACAAGAAGCCATGTATGATAGAATTGAGACAGAGCTGAGAGGAGTACATCAATCCCTTCACTCCAGTCGCGCAGTGTCCACTATTTCCCCGCCACTAGAAGAACCAGAGTTGGGAGATAAGTCTTCCCAACTCCACAGAATCATTGATGCGACCGAAGCTCTCCTTCATTACGTGCAGGAAGAAAAATAATAGGCCTCAGTGGCCCTGAAGCAAGCACAAGAGGAAATCATAGAGAAATGTTGAGTTGCACAATAGGACAAGGACGACCTTCAAACCAAGTTTGAAAAAAATAAAGCGCAAATCCAGCAGGAGAAAGAACAACTTCTCGTGGAGAAGGTCAAAGTTAAAGAAGTAGTCAACAGATCACTTCGCTCTATGAAAGGCTTGGAGCAGATGGAAGAATTCTCAATAGTAAATCAAGTCGTGAAGGTTATTAAAGACATTCAACAACTTCAACAGAGGGTCACAAAACTAGAGCTACAAATAGTGCCAAGCACTCCGCAGGAAGTGCGAGACCAGAGAGAAGCAGCTACCTGGAGCACAGTTGAAAGGATCAAAGCATTAGCTGTGGAATGTAAACAACTAAGTAGTCACAATTCATAGACTTATGAATGCCTTACTGAGGTCCCTAAACTGAAGGCACTAGAGTCGCAACTCCAAGAAGAAAAGCAACAAGCACCAGCAGTACAAGCGCAGTTGAAACTCCTATTAGCAGTTGAGAGGATGAAAATATCCCAAGAACAATGCACGACTCAGCAACATGTCCATGCCATAAAAAGAAAAGTCATGGAAGTGACTCAGAAGCTCCAGCCAGTCCAGGATGCAATTTTCCTACCTTTTGAGGAGATTGAAGGCCGAGGAGAAGAGTTGGAACAAGTAGTCACTTTGGTAGAAAAACACTTAGAGGGACCTGTGAACGACGCAGTTATTCAAGAGTTCATCGAGAAGGAGGCCTTGGCACAACAATGGGTCGAAGCATCTCGAGCCAAGGTCAGGGATTTTGAGGCAGAGTTACCCAGACCAGAGTGACTCAGGATGAGTCACAGGTGAGTGTTGGGGGCCTATTATACCTTGACCAAGTTTTGGAGATCCTTGGTCATGTTTGACCTCTTTTGGGACTTCAATAGGCTGGTCAAAGGCAGAGCACAATTCAAAGCAGAGATCATGGGATCTCAACCCCTTTTTAGGGAATTTTTTGGGATTAGGGTTTATGTAACGGGTATGGGATGTCGGCCCATGGTTTTACCCATGTGTAGGCCCATTTTTTAATGTATAAATAGATATATAGGCGATGTAAGAAAGGGAGAGAGAATATGCTAAGTGCTAGATTTCTATCTATGTGATTGCAAAGGCTTTGTGCATAGTGTATGTTAATACTTGTAGAGCTAAGTGCAAGTGATTGTAAGAAGGCTTTGTGATGTGACCTAACTCAGTGAAGGAGGATTTGGTGAGGTGCGCAGATCTCCTGTCCTATGTGGAGTATGGTTTTTGGGCTCTTTGCTTGTAGAAGATTGACAAAATATAATAAAGAAGAGAAGAGTTGGTGGACGTATCCCCACACTGGGGTGAACCATGTATATCTTGTGTAATGGTTTTGTTGTGCATTATGGTTGTTATATTATTTATGTGATTAATGCTTAGTGAAATATTGTATGCTTAGATGAATATGATAGCTTAGTGCCTAATGATGTGAATAAGATGCTAGATCTGATCTATTTCCTTATGCCAGATGCTTGGATGTGTTAGATCTGGTATAATATTGCATTGTTCTGTAATAAGGGTTTGGATCTACGAGGTGAATAAGGGTTAATTACTGACGAATGTTAACTGCTAAGTTCTTTGTTAGAGTATTGTAATCACATATCTGTGTCCCAACTAAGGTTGTATACATTGGAGTACTGCAACCACCCCTGTCTCTACCTGGGGTGAGACTTCATCTGATTCGCAGGTGTTGCCAAAAGGGTCAGTAGTTAGGGTTTTGTTGGTGCGATGTCGAAGCATTGATCCCTGGGTCTTCCCCTGTGCCAACAAAACTCTTGAAGATTCATTAAATCTATCTCCAAGTGTGAATGGTGCAACTTTGATGTGGTTCCCCATGCCTTGAAGATACATGGAACTACTAAGGTACTATAATTCAATTGGCATGGAGCTCTAGAATGCTTGGAACCTTAACTAATAAGTACCATTGATGGGATTTTTAGCATTAATTTCGCTCAATATGGTTGAGATTTCACTTCAGGTAGATCTATGTGACTTTCAAAGGAATATTCACGTAGGCATGTGTAGATTGTGCACAATCCACACTGCTAAGTCACATGGATGCTTAAAAAAACCCAATTTGCATAGTTTTGGTTCTCTATTGAGTATGGTGTATTATTTCTTTGAATTATCACTTTTGTTGAATGGTATCGATGACCCTTCTGGTGATCATATTTATAGATATGTGAGTTATTTTTAGGTGATAACATATGCCCCCTAATGTGTGAGGTTAGGAGCAGACGTATGGCTGAAATACATCATCATTTTCTGTTTCTTGTACACCGATTCTTTGGAGAGAGAGAGAGAGAGAGAGAGAGAGAGAGAGAGAGAGATCTTGTGGAGGAAAATGGAAGACCCACCTATAAGAACACAATCATACTTGGAAATAGTAATGATTTATATAAACGAGGCGGGTATGCCTCATGCTCGTTCCAAAAAAATATTACAATAGTAGACAAAATGTCGAGAACTCTTTTATGAGCATACAAAGTAAAAGGGTACTTAATGATGTTGTAACTGGATAATTGGTGAAGTAGAAATATGCATTGTCGTTAGGGGTGTCGGTAATAGTAAATAAATATTATAAGGAGAACCTTCCTTGGAACCTAAACTAAACTCCTGTGATGAAATGAGTGTCCATACTTGATGGCATGGATGACCTGTCAAGTCCAAGGATTTTCAAGTGGGATTGGAAATAACAACTATCGCAAGGTAATACCCATCCTAATATGGATATGTGTTGATGTCAAACATCCGAGGGAAAATGTAAGTGGAGAGAAATATTGGCTCTCTCAGTCCCATCCGAGGTTCACCTTCTGTATGGTAAAGGGACCCAGCATACCAAAACATTCTTGGAAAAAGAGGTGTTAATGTTGACGGGAATTAAGATGTGTCTGCAAAGCACATGATGCCCCTTGAAATAAACAAAATATGAGCAAGATACCAACTTGCAATGGGGGTGGATTTATTATGAGTATGGATGAGGTCACTAAGAATGAGACTCAAGACTTCGCTTGGGTGGATAATTAGTGATGGTTGACTATGGCGGCCTTCAAAGAACCAAATAGATTTGAAGTGATCTAATTTTAGGGGGAGAATTAGATATGGTGAATATTTTTCAAATTAGTATTGAGGGTATAATGACTGCTAATGATTAGCTAGTTGAGGGTAGTAACTTTGGGAGTTGTAGTGACAAGTATTGGGATACTTGAGGTGCAAAAAAAAACATGAATTATATGGGTGTAGGTAAATCAATGTGAATGTTCTGACCAATGGATACTAGGAATTCCATTTGATGAAATGAAGCCATTAGGTGCAATGGAATTTGCTTCTCGTAAAAAGGTGTGTTTTGTAAAATTACCAATAAATGAAAAAATAATTGGGTTGAATGTGCAAACACAAAGATGGTTTTTCTAGTGATCAAATGGTTCAGCCTTGGGAGGCGAGAGTAGTGATGATATGTGGGTGAAAGGGGTCCCCTAGGTTGAGTCTCTATGGAGGTTGGTGAATGATGAGTTGGAATGGATATGGTCTACTAATCTTAGGGGATATGAGGGTCCAATGAAAATTGAGAAACACATTCAATAGAACCAACCATGAAATATGTAGATATCTAGGAGTCTGTGGGTATAAGATAGCAATCTTATGAGGAGTATGAGGTTCATTTCATGAGATGAAAACAATTTAGACTCCCATCATATTGTAAGAAATAACATGGCTATCATTTTGTAATGGGAGATAAAATAAAAGACATCCCATGGGGGTGGAAGACTACTGGTTAGAAACAATCAAATGCATGTGAAACTAGGTGAAATTGTTGTATAACTTAGAAATGAAACCCTAGGGGCATATGTGGGGGGAAACATTGGTAATTGAAATGAAATCGGAGGGAGTAATTAACATGTCAATTTGAAGGAGTATATACCTAAAGGGGTAGGGTAAATGGATTTGACATTGAAGAGACAATGAGAGCCTCCTCACAAGTACCTGTACACACACGAAACCAAATATCCAAAGTGAAAATACCTGATGGCAATGAATTTGATAAGGTGACTAGAATCAACATAAAAAGGTGATAGTGAGTGAGTGTACTTGTTAAGTGGGTGGTGAGATGAGGGGTCCTAAGGGAAATTTAGGGCAGATTGAATGGATCATATTGTTGTGAAGGGAGTATGATGGTGAGCCTAATGACACACACAATTATAAAAATAGAGCTTCTAAGATCTCATAAAAACTCTAGGAACATGGTGATAGTACCACACAAAATAGTAGTGGGGCCCACCATAGCACCTCATGTTTACTCTTGTCAACATGAACATGAGATTGTGGATCCCACAAATTCTTGGAGTCATTTGTATGTGCTTTTGTGAGTGGATTTTGATTGCATGAGAGCTAGGTAAGTGGTCCTCACTCCCTCTTTCCATTTACACATTTAATTCCTAGTGTAGGGGTGGATGAGAGGGCCACACAACCCCTTTTTGAAGGTGCCATATGATTTGTGTGTTCCATTGGAAGATAGTTGCACACATTTGTGTGACTATATATAGGTCACCGACGTAGGGATGCTTGGAAATTGGGTGCACAATTGCGTTGTGCCAGATACCAGATATATAAAATATGCAGAACAGAAATGAAATCCTAGAAATGACAGAATGACAGTAAAATATCCAACATAATCTTCACAATACACATAAATGATATACGAAATAGCAACAGAAATAACACTTTGATTCAGATAGCAATGTTCACAGGCCTCTTCGAGGGGGCAACCTCCAGTCGAGCAACGCTCTGTTACAATAATATCCAAGCTAGGGTTTTCATACCCTCGACCCTTATTTATACTAAAT
>SNQJ01S0074721.1:66841-94538 GCA_010110895.2 Picea sitchensis | reverse complement strand
CCCAATTTTATATGTCCTAAGTGCACATCATCATATAGGTGTACATGTACATACATACAAAATATCACATTTCAATACTTGATATTTTCTCAATTAATGACTCTTTTAACGATTACAACTAGCAATCTTTCATTCCCCTCATCCTACACAACTGAAGGAAGTGTACCCCCATTCTATTCATTGCAGTCCCTCAGGCTATCCCAGTTCCCTTTCAGGGCCCTAGCACAGGTCGAATAGGAAGTATTAGAGTTGTGTCTCCAATAACTCCAACTACACCAAAATGGAATCTTTATCCACACATGTACATTCAGATTCCCTCAGAATCTACAAAACATTGTAAGTACTCTTCCTGCATGGCCTCCTTGTGATCCCACATGGAATCTTCAAGACCATAGCAGGTCCATTGGACCTTTACTAGGACAATTGTTTGGTTCCTGAGCAGTTTGAATTTCTAGTCCAAGATGCACACCGACTCCACCAAAAAGTCCTCTTTTTGCTCCACCTTCCACTTCAATCATGTGGGATTGGCAGTTTGCTTGTCTATTGTCCAAGGATGCATAAATACTTGGAATGATCCTACCCATGTATTCTATTGTATCAACTTATTGAATTCTGTTCACAATCCTCATCCTATCTCCTTTATGAGGAAAATATTTATACATGTGGTCCCCCTCACATACCCGACACTTCATGGGATGCTACCTTGGCCTTTTACCCAAGGAATTTGTCACATTAGACTCATTTTGTGATTTTTTATCTTACCTATATGACTGTGAACTATTCTGGAAGAAAGGTGGCTTGAATCCTTTCTTCCTTTTATCCATCTTACCTTAATGCATTCTTCACAATTCTTGGGCTCAACAAACTGAATTTTTCCCTTGCAGAGTGATTACAACCCACTCAAGAACCTTTGAGTTTTAGCCTTCTCTTCCATGATGAAATCCACATACCTTAGGATCTCCAAGAATTTATTTTAATAATCCCCCATGGTCATGTTCCCAATCTTAAGCTTCAAGAACTCTTTCATGTACTTGTCATAATAATGTTATGACATGTACTAATTTTGAAAATAATTTTTAAAATACTTCCAAGAGATTCTATTTTCATCAATATTATTGAATTGCTTGAGAATGTTCCACCACATGGAATATTTCCCTTGAATATGATATATGGAAACCTTCGCTTCCATATTTGATGCATAACTACGACATTACAAATATTTTCTCATGCCCAAGAACTAAGCTTCAACTTGTTAGAAAAAAAGGATCGTGGAGCAATAGAATAAAAACAAATGCATAAATAAAACATAGAAGATACGCAATACAATAGAGACACATATCTACGTGGTTCACCCAGTGTGGGCTACGTCCACCAGAGAAATTGTCAGGTCCTTCCTTTTTATTATCAAGCAAAATGAAGGGATACAACCTACAACACACCCACTGTAACTTCCTCTTATTTTTCTCATAGTCCCCTCTCTCAGAATACAATATTCTTCATAACACATAGACGCAATACAATTCCCTCATAAAATAGGGTTTCCTTGGGAAAAAAACCATAACACAACTTCTACCGTCAAATTTGCGACCTTATAATTAACGATCCAACTTGACTATGAAATTACAATATTTGAATTGAAAAAAAACAAAAATTTTGGCCCCCTCATGGCCGGGGAAGGACTGAATTGTGTATCCTATAGTTTCTTTGACCTTCACATGAATTATGAATATAATCAGGTTCCCCAACCAAAAATATCCCACTTGGAGACTCATGACAACAACTCCATTGTTGTTGTACCTGTTGGACTATGATCCACCCTTGGACCTGGAAAATTTCTCATCTTCACCTTCATGCTTGAAGGCCAACTAAAACTGAGAAAGAACTTAGATTCTCCCTGGTTACTACCTTTGTTAACATGTCTGGAGGATTCTGGCTAATATGTATCTTTTCCAACTTCAAATTTCCATCTTCCAAGATGGATCGTATGAAATGGTTCTTGAGATGTATATGCTTAGTCTTAGTGTAGTATTCTAGATATAAATCAATATGCAGAACATAAATAATTATCTAGAAATGGAAGAGAAACAATGATATAACTAGAACAATACCACAATAATACCAGAATAACACAAGAAATAACACTTTGATTACTGAGAGAAATTTTCACTTGCCTCTTTGAGGGGGGAAACCTCCAGTAGAGCAGAGCTCTATTACAATAATATCCAAGAAAAAACTTCTCATACCCTCTATTCCTATTTATACTAAATCTATCTATCCAAAAGAACAATCTAGAGGAAGATCCTTCTAGAAGTGGAAGCTTCTATTAGGTATTCTTACATTTGAATTATTCCTCCTTATTGCTTGGCCTTATTAATATTGACCTTTATTACATGGAAATATATTATTCTACCCACATGAGGGGTTAGGTAGGTTAGGTCCCTAACACTTAGAGTGGAAGGATGAGTACTTTGCAATATAATGGCACTCTCGCTGTCACAGTACAACCTTCTATTCTCTTACTTCTTTCCCAATTCCTCCATAAACCTCTATAAACAAATTATTTCTTTACTAGCCTCTGTAGCAACAACATATTATGCTTTCGTTGTTGAAAGTGAAACAACCTTTTGCATTTTTTAAATCCAACTTACGGTTGTTCCACCTACAATAAAATCATACCATGTGGTGCTCCTCATACTATCTTCATCCCCTGCCATATTTGAATCAACATATCCCTATAGAATAGTTTTTGAACCTCCATGTAACATCCTTCTCTTGCACACACTTGATTGGACTTATTCTTTGATGACACTTGTGTGCAAGTGATCCGGTTCCTTATATGATTGATTATTTCGCTTATGGATTATGATGATGTTGTGGATATGACGATATGTTATTTGATTATATTTGTATCGACGACTTCTATTGATTGGTTTATCCTAAGTGTGCAGAACTCTAGACTGATTAAGGATGCCGATGACATCAATGGACCTCCTTGGACTACGGATCGAGTCAGCGAGTGGATTGTTTATGGTTTGAGTGTTTTTTTTATTGCATATGTGGCATATGACTGGTAAATTATGATGTTGATTTTGGATCGTTGACATGTTTCGTTGATGGATGCAGGCTGACAATAACTTGCTAATCAGACTCACATTTGGAGTAAAGGGGTCATGCATGACAACCAAAGATATTGAGGGAGATGTGTGGCAAGAGCCCTGCCACAACCTATTAGCACTCTCGTCATTGCTCGGACTGTAGGTTAACGATTACCTAGTTCGAGAGATCCACGATGTAGTGAGGGAAGAGTGAGACAGTCGCTCACGAAGATTCTAAGGGGAATACAATAAGGCAAGGTCCTTATTTCTTAGAGGCCCTTAGTCTCCCACAAGGTCACCTAACGGAGTATTGACTCCAAAGGCTTGACGTCTACAAAAATCACTCAAAAGACGAGTGGCACCCTTAGAGCACATAGTGTATCTTGAAGGGAACGTCACATAGATGAAACTTGGATGAAGGTGAGTGGCACCCTTGGAGCACGTAGTGTGTCTTAAAGGACACGTCACGGTTTTAACACTGGTGAGTCAATGAATCTAGGTACCTAGAAAAAAATATCTCATTTTGACATGGTAATCCTTAAGATAATTGTTGCATGAGTAAAGTATATTAATTATAACTTTTCCCTTAATATTTTGCTAAGCCTAGTTGAAATTAAAGCATAGGTCTAAGTAGGAAATGAGGACAAAAATTAAATTAAGCAATTAATAAAAGGTGAAAAAATCAAATTAGAATTAAAATAGGGGAAATATCAAATTAGAATTAAAAGGGGCAAAAAACAAATTTAGAATTAAATGGAGGATTGAATTATTTGAAGGATTAATTGTTGTTTATGTGCAAAACTTGCTAAATTCGAACTTATAAAAAAGGGGAAATTAATTGCAAAAGGAACGTGGAACATAGAAGGAATCTAGTATAGAGAACTTCCTAAAATGAACTCAACTAAGCTTTAATAAAGGCATCAATCACTAAAGGAATGTGAGGGAATAAAGGGACATCGATGAGCATTTTTAGGAACGTTTTTAGGTGGGTGAGGGAAATGGGCAATTTAATCAATTTAATTAAATGAATTTCTGATGCAACTAAGGGATCGAGTGACAAGTTAACGAGGGGGGATATTCCTAATAAAAATTTAACAAAAATAATTTATTGTGCATTTGATAAGTATTCACTAAGAGAACTCTATAAAAGAAAAGGAAGAGAAGGGGAAGGGATCACGACTGGTTTGCATAAGGTTACACTGTCGGATTGTCCTTGACTGATTTTTCTTGTGGGAGTTGGGATACCCGGCTAGGATAGAGAGTGGTAGCTTGACCTTGCAAGGTGAGCTGGGAGCTAGCTTTCTCTGGCATTATCTGGTCAAGGCCATTCAATGCTTTGAATTAATTCGTTGGATTAATTCTTAGCACCCAAGGACCCTGGGCGTGAGTTCTGGGTTTTCGTTTTCTAGTTCATCCTTGTAGGCGTTTGCGCGCCCTTTGTTGATTATTGAAACTCTGTAAGGATTTTATTTTTACCTCTCTTATGGCCTCCGCCCTTGCGAATGTTCATCAGACATCCCCTCTCAACATTTCCGTTATGTATGCCAGCGAATTCATGGATTCTTTAACTCAGATTTTGCGTTTAGATTCTCTGTGTTCCCTCCTCTCACGATCTTCCCAGAATGGGGGAATTGCTACTTGTATTTTTATTAAACCAATCACTGAAGTATTCACCCTCCACGACCTGTCGTTTGGGCGTTTGATACCTGTGTCCTCCTAACCAATCTCTACGTATTATTCTCCACCCTTTTCTACTGTAGCGAATTTGGGGTTTGAAATGAAATACGTGAGAATTATCTGCCTTAGATTCCATTTCAAAGTGTAGAATGGAGCAGGGTGCGCTACCAGCTGACCACGCGCCTCCTCTCCCCTTTCTAGGCTGTTAGTCTTGACATTAAATCTCGATAGCAAAGGAAACAAATCGCCTTCTGATATTGCCCAGCATTTTCCTCGACTCCATCCTCTCTTCACGGCAGGATGAAAGACTATCTAATCCTCCTTACTGGGATCCTCTCCTGACAGCGATTCAAACTTCCACTTAACAACGGTATGGTGCGCACCTGCACCATTTGTTTATTTGGTTAAATTGGCGGTTGATATTACCCTACCTTTACTATCTGATTATCTTCAACAATATACCACTGTACCTGCATGAGCTTTTAATAATTATATAAGTATCGTGAAGGATGTTAGGGACTTAACTATTGGATCATATTGTCATTGATGCCAATGGTTTGATTTTGGTTTGATTGATTGATGTCAAGTGATCGCTTGATTGATTGATGATTGATGAACAATGTCTATGTATTTTCCTTATGAGAATGATAGATGTCAAGTGGAAACCAATTGATGAATATGAATCAATAAGTTATTATTGATATGATGCATAGATGAAGATGGATCAATGAGTTGTCATTGATACATGATGAAGATGGATTCCTTGATAGATGATGCATAGTTTGTTTGATGTAAAGATGACTCATTATTTTCTTGTCATGGTTGATAATAAGTACAAATGGATGAACTCCAAAGTGGTCCCCTTATGGTGAAATCCCTCACGAGAAGACGCTTTGCGGTTGAGTTGTGGTCGAGAGAACCCATGCTTGTATATGGAATAATGAGATGAACATCAATGATTTTGTTGGTGAAACTATCCTAGATGGATAGTGTTTGTCATGCCATTTCCAGTGGTATGTGGAATATAACATAACTCCTCACGGTTTGAGAGTTATGTCCCTACGAAGTTGAAGGACCCCATATGATGGCTTGAAGCCCCATAAGGTCAAAGAAGTCAACGTGCTTAAGAAGAAGAAATTATTATTTAAATGATAAAGTGAAGTGACAAAATCAAGAAGGATTATTTAAATATTAAAGTAAGGTGACAAAATCGAGGAGGAATATTTAAATGATAAAGTAATTGAGAACTTTCTATTTATGGAAAGTGGTTAACCCTAAAATGAGGAAAATAGGTTAAGTGATCTAGAAGTGGGTTAAGTGATCTAGAAGATGAAGAGTACAAATAAGAGGCTAAGGTCTCTTGTGAAAAGTACATTTTAGAATAACATTTTCATAAGAACATTTTGGGAGTATTTCTTGTGTATATTTTGTAAGTATCTCTTGAGCATGATTGAAGATCTATTCTGAGAAAGAGAGTGTGAGAAGGATATCATGGACGCATCAAAGTTTCGGCAATGTCTGAGATCTTAACGACAAAAGTCTCAAAGCTTCAGAAGCCCTAGTTTCTAAGGTATACACGGGTTGTAATGGGCCAGAGTGCGTACACACGCGGGTTGTATGAAGACAGGCAGCATACAATGGATAAATTCATGGAGATTTGTGTTTGAGTTGATAACTAACTGCTGAAGACTGAAGCAGGTTTCAGATCTGTACTCTATGGGCTCAAATCTGCCATAGAGATTCTGTTTGGACAGTGAAATACAAAAGAGAATGTGATTGTTGGTTGCAAAGGATCTGAGCATGTGAAACAAAGCAAAACCATAGTTGCTCAGAAGTATACGCATGTTGCATTATAGACTGGTCGTGTACATACGCAGACTGTAGTGAGCTAGGGCGCGTACACATGCGGTTTGCACTACTGACAGGTTGCGTACCTATGACAGATTGATATCTATGGAGGATTGTTGCCTCATCTCAATTGGTGTTGAGGATGTAAGATGAGTATTTCATATAGAGATGGTGCTCTTGTAGAGTTGTACTCTATTCAGTTGTTTCTAATAAACCCCAAGGATTGTAGTCCGTAATAAAAAAAAATTGTACATACATCTTGTGTTCTTTGTGTTCCTTGTGGTGATGAATTATTGATGATATATGTTGTTGATATATGTTCACATCTAACTAGTTACGAATGACAACAATGAGCAATGACTAAATGTTGAATGCTAACTAATGAGTTTTGTGTAAGAGGGAAGTTTTTGAAAAAGATCCCCACACTCATTCACCCCCCCTCTAAGTGTGGTAGGTGTGTACAACATTAACGTGTCCAGAAGATTTCACAAGGTATTTGGTATTGAATTAAGTCTCCTGATGTATCATGTGTTACCCTTAGAATTATTCATTTTATATGAAGAATTTATGGTGGCTATCATTCTAAACATTTACAAGTAGAACTAATCTAGGGTTTAATAATAAAAAGGGGTCAACCTAAGATGTAATGAATGAATGATGGAAGGGAAGGTATTGATGATAAGAAATTTCACTTAAATTGCAATTGGAAATTGATTATGGAAGTAATGAGATTATCCTTAAATCTTGTAATGTTTGTGTAGATAGTGACCGAAACAATGCTAATAGTAGGAATCATTGATAGGGTAGGCACTTTTGTTAATTAATTACTTAATGTTATGTAAATGCTTAATGTTAATTATGTGGCATTTATTGATACTCAATTATTTATTGTTATTTATTAAGGTACATTTTATTATTACTTAATTAGCCATTGTTATTATTGCGGCAAGGATTTATTGTTACTTAAAATGTTTGTAAATTGTCATGGCATTGTCCAGGAAGGGAAATTGTGTTAAATGGTATTCTCATAGCTTTACTTTGAACCCGTGTTATTGGGAGGGGTGTTTCCAATTTCCTTACAGGGTTCTCAACACAATTGGGCCCTTCTCTTAAACCCTTAAATGTATTTTTAATTTATACTCAAAGTTCGCTTTTTATCATTAATAAAGACTGCTTATGCTATAAACTAAGCTAGAGTTGAGGCCATCTCTGAGTTAATGATGATTTAGGATTGTTTGATTATTTCATCTACGCCTTAATTTAAGGAATATTTACCTTGCACCTTGATCATGTTGTAATTTTATCATTGAATAATCATGGCTTTACCATGTTCTAGCCTTGATTACTTGCACGCATCTCATGGATGGCGATGCATGATGAGTTAGTGACAAAATGTAGTTTCACGCCTTGATCTAAGTGGGCGTGTGATTTTCTTCGTAAATTTTTTCTCTTGCATCTTGAATTTAAAAAATGATCACTCCACGGTTGTGAGCAGACACTAATTTAATCTTGTGCCATTACTTAAGTTGACCTATGAGCGTTCTAGATTTGTTTACTCTCGCTCGCAATGAGTATTCAAAGGTTTATTTAGGTTAATAATGATCATGTTTATCCTTGCGCCATGGATTGTTGATGTTTCAGGATTGATGGATTAATGCATGGATGATAGTTGATGTCAATGTTTTAGCTAGTTGTTTGGTTGATTTTGCTAGTGGGATGTAGACACCTCCTTGTTCCTCAGAAAAATCGTCAGTCCTGAGACCTTAAATGGTTAAAATCAATTGGAACCTGGGCTTGAGCATTGCTTATGTGTCCTGGAGGTCCTAACCTTGTAGGCTAGGTTGGGCGGGTAGTGTATTATGTGATTCTTGCAATTATCCTTCTGATCCTTATGATTCATTATGCTATCTCATGTTGTCATGATGTTATTTGATGATTTCCCTTATGACATGAGTTGAGTGTTTATGATTCGTATTATTTATTCGTCGTTATTAAATGTGGAATGGAATGATGTTGAGTTGTTGTTAATTAATGTGTTAATACGTCGGTATGCGTGTCGTGGTTCATGATGATGATGTGTCTACACTGTGTCGTAATTGATGGTTAATGCATTGATATTGTTTTGTTATTATACGTGAAGGTTGTGTCGATGATGTTGTTATTTATTATGATATTTTATTTACCTAACACAACATTAAAGGAATAAAAAAAATAAAAAATTACTTGTTGTATGTCGCTTTGTTGTTGTAACGGCAGGGTCGTTACATATGGTATCAGAGCGGGTTCAACCCCGCGACTATGGATAGTCACGCCTTCCACTACATTAAACCATTGACTAATACTTAGTGCTAATTAAAATTTTAACCTGTTCATGCTGTAATCACGATTAGAGGACGCCGCACAAATTCACAACATGGTGTTGTAGAAGGAGGTGTGATGCCTCCAAAATCCCCCACGCCCTAGGAGTCTAACCCCCAAGGGGAGGAACAAGTCCTTGGGCAAGAGACGATTGTTGTAAGGGATGGAGGTGGTTTGAAAAGGTCCTTACAGAGAATGTTAGAGACCTTTACTAACCATATGTACAGAGATAAGGCCTGGGCACCTATACCCCTGAGGGTCCACAATGCGCCCTAGCCAGTACTGGTAGCATTCACGGGGAACTATAGAATATTTAGTTCCCGCATTCGCGAGTGCCAAGGATGGCTTAGACGCCGAGGCATGGATGGCTAACAAGCAGATGTGCTTCTCACTTCGCAGTTACGACCACCAGCACAAAGGTATGCATGACGGTCTTCAACTAAAGGGGAGCGCTCTTCTATGGTGGAAGATGCTCCTACCTCAGTTAAACATGGTCGTCAATGTCGTGTTAAGGGAACGATTCAAGGAATGGTTCCAGGAGAAGTAATTGTCAGAGGAATTCATTGAGCATCGGCTCGATGAGTTCAGTTCCTTACGGTAGAGTGGTCGTACAGTGTCAAATTATAAGACTAGATTTATGGAGCTACTTCGGTATGCCCCACATCTAAACACTAAAAAGATGGAGATCAGCGGGTTCGTGATCAGCCTTAACTTCGGCTTTAGTGCGAAGGTGAGGATCTAAATGCCTCGAACATGCACGATGCAGTCCAGTAGGCTTCATAGCTGAGAAGGATTGACCACGAGATTTAGGGCATGACTCCTACAAGACTTTCTGGTTGAAAAGGCTCGAGCGACCGGGTCAATGGGACACACTACCATTGTGGAGATGGGCATCTCCCATAGGTTTCTTGATCGCAGTGAATAACTGCCAAGATGAGCACCAACCCACTATACTCGAGGCATCGGGTACTATCACCAACCAAACTTAGTATTTGTTAGGTATCGATGCTACAAAGAGATCTATTTCTAGTATCGTGCTGAAGGGATTTAGATAAATGCATTTGACATGACGAGTTTAGATTCGTCGATGTGGCTTCGGGTACCAACCTAATGGTTGGAGGAAGGGGTATGAACTGTCATTTTAACCCAGGGATAGTGTAATGAAGTCTGACCTAAATCACGATCTTAAGATCTTATGATGACATGATAAGTATGGATTGGTGGGAATCGCATGATGCGATACTCAACAGTAAGATGAGGCGGTTGAGTTGGACCGAGGACGAAGGAGAGAGAAGTGTGATTGTAGGAAGAAAATGGGGAGTATGCCCTGAAGTTCACTTCTTCCCTACAACTACAAGAGAGCATGCACAAGGATGAAATTTATATGAATACTTAGCACCGAACATCAAGGGCATGGAGGAAGGATTAGCATACCTTCTGGTAGTACGAGATTTTGCAGACGTGATTCCCAGAAGAATTACTAGGTGTGTCGCCCGAAGCCAAGATGGAATTTACCGTTGACCTAAAACTTGGAACTGAACTGATGGCAAGAAAACCTTACCAAATGTCGACCTCTGAGTTACAAGAGTTGAAAGTGCAATTGAAGGAGTTGTTGGACCTAGGACTTATACGTCCAAGTGTATCGCCTTGGAGTGCTCTTGTTAATTTCATACAGAAGAAGGATGGGTCGTGGAGACTCTGCTCGACTATCGTCGAGTATTCCTTGACGACAATTGATATTTTCTTGGATGACGGAAGATCAATATGAACTTTTACGCTTGGTATTACAGTGTTGCGAGAGAACAAATTATAGGAAGCGGTCACAAAGCTATTGAGGATTCATAAAATAGGGCAGGTTATCTCCGACGAAGGCATCATTGTGGATCCAACAAAGGTAGGGGCTATCATGGAATGGTATGCGTCGACAAATGTCCCACAAGTATGTAGCTTCATGGGTTTAGCGGGATATTATTGATGGTTTGTCGAGGGTTTTTCAAAGATAGAAAATCCGATTACGGAGTTGCAAAAGAAGAACAAGAAGTTTTTATGGACTGAGAAATGTGCAGAAGCATTTAGAAGGCTCAAGGGGATGTTAACGATAATGCCAATACTAAAAGTCCTTGACATGGACGAGAACATATTGGTATGCACCGACACATCCTAGGAAGGCTTAGGCAGAGTATTGATGCAAGACGGTCAAGTGATCACTTACATCTCTAGAAAGTTAAGAAAGCATGAGGAGAACTATGCAGTGGATGAATTAGAGTTATTAGCCACTATGTATGCCTTGAGAGTGTGGGGAAACTCCCTGATTGGGAAGAATTTCAAACAAAAATGGACCACGGTGGTTCGCAACACCTGATTATGCCAAGTGACTTGAATGTGTGGAAAATGCATTGGTAATAACTTCTTAGCGAGTACAATTTTGATATTAACTACATAAAAGGAACAATGAATAGAGGAGGATGCGTTGAGTCAGAGACGGTGCTTATTTTTGGTCCTGCCTCTTCAGACGAATCTTCATGAAATGATTTTAACTACAGCGCGATGATGATTGAATGTTATAAAGAGGTTAAGGAATTCTATTGGACAAGACACCATGTTGGCATCGAATTTGAAGGATATACTGAGGAAAACGACAGATCATCGAGATATAATAACCAGATTTACTTACAACCCAATGACGAATTGAGAAGTTTTGATCTTCTGCGAAGCTCATAGAGCAGTGTACATGTCTCCTTCAGGAGTCATGAAGGTGAGGACAAACCTTAAGCCCTTATTCGTCTGGAAGGGATACAAGTGGACATCGTCAACTACGTGGAAATATGTATAGAATTTTGGCAGGTGAAGGTTGAACACAGACATCCGACAGGATTTCTACGACCACCCTTTATTCCAAAATCGAAATGAGAGGTCATTTCGATGGAATTCTTGGGGAAATTTCCACTGACGGATAGGAGGCACGACTAAATTTTCATGATAGTTGACACTCTGATGAAGATTTCACATTTTGACCCTATGCGTACGACACATCAGGAGAGAGGTATAGCTAGAGTTTAAATCAACAAGATTTTGAGATTGCTAGACGTACCACATGAATCGTATCCAATAAGGGATTCGGTGTTTGCAAGAAGATTGTGGATGAGTTTCCCAAGAGGCATTGGGAACACCACTGAACTTTAGTACAACATGTCCTTGAGATAGACAAGATGACCGAAGGAACAAACCAATTTGGGAAGTTTGTGTTGCATATGTGTGTGTCTGACCAATAGAAATGTTGGGAATAGTTTTGGCCACTGGTCGAGTTTGCATGCAACAACAACCATCAAAGCACCATTAAGATGGCACCATTTGATTTTCTAGATGGGTGACCATGTTGGATGACTTTGAGTTGAGATCGACTTGAGGATGGGATCCTGGTAGGACCAGAAGCAATCTAAGAATTGAAAGAACAATTAGAAATGATACAAAAGGGGATGGAAGAAGCACAGTATCGAAAGAAGGGTTTGTTGATGCGCAACACGTCAACCATACTTATGAAGGGCATAACAGTTAACTGTGCCTCATTCCTTGAGGCGTTTCTCGATATTATCTTGTATATGTTTGTGACTTTAGGTCAGTGATCCTATGCATGTGATTGACTTGATTTATTGGAAGATGTTGGGCGAGAGTGTGCTCACGGCGGATCCAATCCTCTTTCTAGACCATCGCATTCGACAACTACGACGTCGAACTGTCGATTAGGGAAAGGTCCAGTAGGATATGCATCTGCAGTTTCCATTTTTGTTGGACAGCTAGACCCTTAGATATTGGCAAATACTTTATTTTTGCACTTGTATACTATGAAACATGGAGACGAATTTTAAAACAAGAGGGGGTGTATGTAACATCCTTCTCTTGCGCACACCTAATTGGACTTATTCTTTGAGGACACTTGTGTGCAAGTGATCTGATTCCTTATATGATTGACTGTTTCGCTTATGGATTATGATGATGTTGTGGATATAACGATATGTTATTTGATTATATTTGTATCGACATGTTCTATTGACTGGTTTCTCCTGCATGTGGAGGACTCTGGACTGATTGAGGATGTCGATGGCATCGATGGACCTCCTTGGACTATAGATCGAGTCAGGGATTGGACTGTTTATGGTTTGAGTTTTTTTGTTATTTCATATGTGGCATATGACTAGTAAATTATGATGTTGATTTTGGATCGTTGACATGTTTCATTGATGGATGCAAGCTAACAATAGCTTGCTAATCAGACTCGCATTTGGATTAAAACGGTCATGCACGACAACCATAGATATTGAGGGAGAGGTGTGGCAGTAGCCTTGCCACAACCTACTAGCACTCCCTTCGTGGCTCGAACTGTAGGTTAATGATTACCTAGTTTGAGAGATCCATAATGCCGTGAGGGTAGATTGTGATAGTCATTCAAGAATATTCTAAGGGGCACACAATAAGGAAGGTTCCTTATTCCTTAGAGGCCCCTAGTCTCCCACAAGGTCACCTAACGAAGTATTGACTCCAAGGGTTTGACATCTACCAAAATCAGTCAAAAGGCGAGTGGCACCCATGGAGCATGTAGTGCGTCTTGAAGGGCACGTCGAATAGATGGAACTTGAATGAAGGCGAGTGGCACCCTTGGAGTACGTAGTGCGTCTTGAAGGGAACGACGCGGTTTTAACATTGTTGAGTCAATGAACCTAGGTACCTAGAAAACAATATCTCGTTTTGACCTGGTCATCCTTAAGATAATTGTTTCATGAGTAAAGTGTATTAATTATAACTTTTCCCTTAAAAATTTGCTAAGCCTAGTTGAAATTAAAGCCTAGGTCTAAGTAGGAAATGAGGACAAAATTTAAATTAACCTATTAATAAAAGGAGGGAAAATCAAATTTAGAATTAAATGGAGGGTTAAATTATTTAAAGGATTAATTGTTTTTTATGTGGAAAACTTGTTAAATTCAAACTTAGAGAAAAGGGGAAATTAATTGCAAAAGGAATGTGGAACATAGAAGGAATCTAGTATAGAGAACTTCTTAAAATGAACTCAACTAAGATTTAATAAAAGCATCAATCACTAAGGGAATGTGAGGGAATAAAGGGACATCGAGGAGATTTTTTAGGAACTCTTTTAGGTGGGTGAGGGAAATGAAAAATTTATCAATTTAATTAAATAAATTTCTGATGCAACTAAGGGATCGGGTTACAAGTGTATGGGGGGAGATATTCCTAATACAAATTTAACAAAAAGAATTTAATGTGCATTTGGAAACTATTCACTAAGAGAACTCTATAAAATAAATGGCAGAGAAGGTGAAGGGATTACTACTTGTTTGCATAAGGTTACGCTAACAGATTTTCCTTGACCGATTTTTCTTGTGGAAGTTGGGATACTCATCTTGGACTGAGAGTGGTAGCTCGACCTTGCGAGGCAAGGTGAGAGATATCTTTCTCTAGTTTGTGTGTGTGGCTCCTTTGAGTACCCCTAGTGTTGGTTGGGAGGTACCAGTGAAGTCTCAGCGATTAGCAAGCAAGAGCGAGGAAAATCTCCAGCCACCAAAGACATCAACAAGCCAACATCGGTTACAGTATTCTTCCTGTTTAATATGTAATTGTATTAAAATTTAGTTTTATGCTTGCATGGTTATGGTTTTCAAATGATAATTACTTTGCGCTGATTTTTCCTTGCGTATGTCTAGTTATGGTGACTTTATCAGCTTGTTCATTTAAGTTTTAGTTTATTATTGTAATCTAATAGAGGGAAGGAAGCTAATCTGTATACACATACACATGGGACGACTGTTGCTTTAGTGATAAATTAGTATTTCATCTCTTTATGGTCGTGTAAATACTGCGCATTGTAAGTTCTACTGTATGCACAAGTTCTCCATGGTGTTGTAATACTTTGCGCTTATAAGTTGTATGGCATTGGATAATTTTTCTTGGCTGGTAATAAACTCCTGTACACAGTATGTTGACGTTGTCTCCCAACTTTGATTTTGACTGGTTGATTCTGGATTCACCTTGTTCTTCCCTTAGAAGGTTTTTTTTTCCTTACAAACTTGTCACTGTTGTCACTAAATCCCCTTCTATAGTCTTGGCATACCCTTCCCTTGGGATATGAACCTGAAGGTTCCTTGCGCTCAACCGACTCACACTCTTTGTCCCTTCCCCCTACGGTGTACTTCTTTTTACTTGCCTTATTTCACAGCCTACCGTGGCCCCTGAACGACTTGAAGGGATTCAACCTCCTTCCCGATATTACCTTAAACTCACTCAAATATCCAACAGAGAGTGACTCAGGGTGTGCACGCCTCTGTCGAGAATTACATTTCCTTTCTGTAGTGTAGAATTGAATCCTTAAGCAGGCTTGCTAGCAGTGGTTGTCCAATGGTAAAAAAAAAACTAGAAGCAAGTTTCTTTTGAAAGATTCTTCTATATAGATGTCTTGGTTCATATCGACTATTTGAAGAGATTCTCCACGAGTGAAAATAATGGCATGATTCTTATTTTATGGCTTCCCCTCGCCAATAATAGGATCACCAGGCAACTTGATGCGGTATATTATCTGGTCAAGGCCATTCACTCGATTGAATTAATTCTTAGCACCCAGGGACCCTGCGTGTGAACTCTGCGTTTTCGTTTTCCAGTTCATCCTTGCAGGCGTTCGCGCGCTCTCTGTCGATTATTGAAACTCTGTAAGGATTTTCTTTTTACCTCTCTTATGGCCTCCGCCCTCTCAGCATTTCTGTTATGTATGCAGCGAATTCGTGGACGCTTTATCTCAGATTTTGCGTTTAGATTCTCTGCATTCCCTCCTCTCACGATCTTCCCAGGAGGGGAATTGCTACCTGTATTTTTCTTAAACCAATCGTTGAAATATTCACCCTCCACGACCTGTCGTTTGGGCGTTTGATACCTGCGTCCTCGCCTGACAGCGATTCAAACTTCCACTTTAACAACGGTATGGTGTGCACCTTCACCATTTATTTCTTTGGTTAAATTGGCGGTTGATATTACCCTACCTCTACTATCTGATTATATTCAACAATATACTACTTTACCTGCATGAGATTTTAATAATTATATAAGTGTCGTGAAGGATGTTAGGGACTTAACGAGTCGAGAAGATTTCACTAGTTATTTGGTATTAAATTAAACCTCCCGATGTATCATGTGTTACCCTGAGAGTTATTCATTTTATATGAAGAATTTATGGTGGCTATTATGCTAAACATTTACAAGTAGAGATAAGCTAGGGTTTAATGATAAAAAGGGGTCAACTTAAGATGTAACGAATGAAGGATGGAAGGGAAGGTATTGATGATAAGAAATTTCACTTAAATCACAATTGGAAATTGATTATGACAGTAATGAGATTATCCTTAAATCTTGTAATGTTTGTGTAGATAGTGACCGAAACAATGCTAATAGTAGGAATCATTTATAGGGTATGCACTTTTGTTAATTAATTACTTAATGGTACGTAAATGCTTAATGTTAATTATGTGGCGTTTATTGATACTCAATTATTTATTGTTATTTATTAAGGTACATTTTATTGTTACTTAATTAGCCATTGTTATTGTTGCAGAAAGCATTTATTGTTACTCAAAATGATTGTAAATTGTCGTGGCATTGTCCAGGAAGGGAAATTGTGTTAAATGGTCTTCTCATAGATTTATTTTGAACCTGTATTATTGGGAGGGGTGTTTCCAATTTCCTTACAGGGTTCTCAAGACAATTGGGCCCTTCTCTTAAACCCTTAAATTTATTTTTAATTTATGCTTGAAGTTTGATTTTTATCATTAATAAAGACTGCTTATCCTTTAACCTAAGCTAGAGTTGAGGCCATCTATGAGTTAATGATTGTAATATCCTCAAGGACGAGCCCAATTGTATTTATGAATAGTAACATGTTTTGTAGGCTGGTGAGCCAAGCAATTATAAGTTATGGGCTTATGTGTTTAATAGGCCAGAGAGCCTAGGTGCCAAAGGCCAGGAGCCTGTTTTGTACATGTAAATATTCATATTATTAATATAAATACATCGTTGCATGTAGACTGACCACGAAGAAATATTATGGGGGACTAAGCTTCCACTAGGCTGGGTAAGGGAGAGGGGGATGAGAGGTTGGAAAGAGGGGCTAAGCCTAAGGGCTTAAGTCCAAGAGAATAATAATTTATTATTATTCCAAAAGATGATTAGAAGGATATGTTTATATCCTAAGTTCCTTTGGGAAGAGGGAAGGACATCCAAATGGAAAGGAGCGTGCTTCATGGGCGACATGTTTCGGCTCAGGCACATACCATTTAAGCTGGGAAAGTCAGTTCATTGGGGGGTTGGCTTCCATTATCCCATCCCTTTCCTAACTCGTTTGGGCCTCGGTCGTGGACCTCGACATTTTCCTCGCATATTCTAAGCTAGTAACCCATGAAGTTGATTTGTGTTTTCTTGTGAAGCCAACATATCTATACTTGCCAAAACCATATTGTGCCTTACCGAATTGTGGATTGTTGCCATTTCCTGAGTTATATCGAGCTTTGTTGTTTTCCTCACCTTGCTGGAAACTGAGTGGAAGCTAGTTGAAGAAGTGGCTTGTCAGGCCCGTGGTTGAAGAAGCGGGTTGTTAGGCCCATGGTTGAAGAAGAGGGTTGTCAGGCCTGTGAGTATCTCTCTCCAGGTGAGAGAGTTGCTGGGAAGTGATTTTCTCCTAGAGAGATTCCAACACCAGCTACGAAGCTCTGAGAATTCTTGATCCAACCTATTGTCGAGACACTGAAAGGGGACGTAAAGCATCTAATGGACCGTGGAACAATGAAGGTGCATATTCCCAGGGTGGAACATGCATGTGGGGAATGAGAGTCTGTGAGTAGTGGGCGTAAGAAGGATCCTAGAGAGAATCCTTCCAGTTGCATTGTGCAATTTCTTGTAACCTCATCCTAGTCTAAGATTCCCTTGCCCTAGGTGGAGCTTAGTCCTAGCTCAGGGGTGAACCATTGCTGAGCATGATTAGAAAAGTAGTCTAAGGCTGGGAGGTTCATGGAAAGCCTGCACGCAGTTGGTGGATCTCATTTAAAAGATAAGTATTCATTCCATGTTCATTCACCTGCTATGTATTTATATATGTTGTTACATCTATGGTTTTGTTTGAATTACTACATGTATGATTTTACTATTATTTATGCATCAGTCTGTGTATTAGCAGAATATGTTATTTGTATATGATTTTAATTATAGTTAGATGATAATTGTTATTTCTATGAGATAGCATGGCCCGACCTGAGTGGCTGGGGGCATTAAAAATTGGTATCAGAACATAGAGAGATGTTCGGAAGTGAAGTTGTTCGGCCTGTTAGTGGCTGGGGACGTTACAAATTCATATCAAAGTGAGGTTCAAGCACTAAGCCTGGATTGGCCAGATAAGTGGTCATTAGAGCCAAGGTTCAAGCACTGAGCTTGGGTGGGTTGGATAAGTGGTCATTAGAACCAAGGTTCAGAGATAAATGGTGCCAAGAGGTTACCTTGGTCATGTTAAAAATATCAGAAGGTGTAGCGGTATTATAAAACCATGACATATGTGGTAATGGGTCGCACAGTATTGTGGGTCATTGGAATTTGTTCAGGAGAAGGATGAAAATTACCGACCGTCAGATCTGGAGAAAAGTGCAAGAGGGTTAATCTGCAAGTCCTCAAGAATTCAGGACTTCGACGAATTATGTGTTATAGAGGGGAAGAGGTTGAAGCCCTGAAGTCCCCGAAGTGGATCTACACCGTAGATTTGGGAAGAGGAGATTTACCATTGGATTGGACCAAAGTTGGACTGGAATTGTTTGTCAAGCCAAGGGTGGAAGTTACAACACAGTATGAAGGAAAAAGAGATCTCGAAGCTCCGAAGTCTGGAGCTAATATGGACCGTCTGTCAGGAGGGACACGTGTCAATAGATTGGTTGTTTGGGATTTCAACATTTGGGAGAATGAGTGTGTGCTGAGGAGAAAACTCCCGAAGCCTGAAGTTTTGAATCCCCAAAGAGACAAAGTAGTGAGTCATGATGATGTCACCTGGAGGTTGCGTGGACCTCCCCTATATCTTCCATGTGCCCCCATCTAGAATTTTGTCAGCTGTATATTGTGGGACCTGAGATTACATGACAAAGTTAAAGGTCGGTGGACCCACACTGGTGTTGATCATGATACATTAAGATTGACATCCAAGAGGCATTGTGGAGACTCAAGTTGCACGAGAGTTAATTCCCCAAGGCATGTCTTGCAATCCAAACCATGGTTTTACTAGGGGGTTACATGTCAGCGTCAGAAGAATTATGGGATTAAAGGTGGGTTACTCCAAAATGTCATTGCATGGCCCCGCAATTTGAAAGGCGTTAAGTGATGTGACTATTCGGTATCTTATTTCAAGTATGGAAACCATGGGACCCAGTGGATGCATGGTGCTAGTTGTGAAGTCAGGATACTTGACACTTTGAAAGAATGGTTCATAAGGGAAAGAAAGGAAGAAATTTCAAAATGTTTCATAATGCCGAGCTGACGAGATGTAATTACATCACCAAATTTGACATGGATGTGTTTAGAGATTAACGGTTGGGGGTGTGCAGATGTGAAATCTTCTGAATTTCTGAAGCTCTGAAGCTCCAAAGTCCTGCAAATTAGATGCCTGAAGTTCCATGGTGGGTGTCAACCATTGGACATGGGGTAGTCGTAGACTGTTGATCCACCCTAGTTCAGGAGTTCGTCAATCCATAACTCTGAGAGAAATGTTGTGATGTGCTTTGAAAACTTTTGAATCTAGAGGCCTGAAGTCTCGAATAAGCATCTATCGACCTAACGCTTGGCCACAACCCATGGTCGCATGGGTTGGGGGATAAGAGAAAGGGACTAGTGCTCTAAAATTATTGCAGAACAGAGAAGAGCGTAGAAAGAAAAGATCTTCAAGGATTCTTGATTGATCGAGAACCGCAAAATGAAATCTAAAAGTTTCTTTGAATCAAATTGGTTTATGAATACCGTGGAATTTGTTAAGGACTATTGGCCTAACAAAATTCAGTTGACTACACATTGTGTTGGCAGAGTTAACAATTGTCAAAACCGAACTGAATTTCCACGTAGTGCAGAGAAATGAAGGAGGCAAGGAATGCTTTTAGTTTAGAAAATGAAGCTAAAGGAATGGATGTCCATTTGGGAGTTGAAGGATCAAACTCCAATGGGAATGGAGAAGAGATAGATGACGGGGGAGACATGATGAAAATCATTGAAAGATTTTAGAAATATGTCCAGACTCACCGAGAAGATAACATAAAGCTCATGAAAGCTAGGGAACAACAGGGAGAATTCAACATAAAGTTGACACCGAGCCTAGAAAGGATAGAAAATAAATTGGATAAGTAAAGTGACTCTAGTAAATCAGGAAGTCCCAGGTCCCCTGATGAGAAGAGGAAATCAAGAAGTGTTGGAAGACACCATTATCACTCCCAAGGGCACTCCAAGAGGAGGGCACACAGTAGTTCAAGCCCATCTCCTACTAGAAATCATAGGAGATATGGAGTGGATGACCTGAAGGGATAAATGAACAATATTAAGCCTCCTAAGTTTGATGGAGAGCACAAGGAGGAAGATTCTGAGACATGGCTTCTTGGCATGAGGAAATATTTCCAACTACAGAATTACTCCTCTGATGCAGAAGGGAGAATTGCAATGTATCAACTGAAAGGAAAGGCATCCATGTGGTGGGATCAACATGTGCAGGTGCAACACATTAAAGAGAAAAATGTTACTTGGAAGGAATTCAAGAAGCATTTCGAAAAAAAATACTTGACTAAGAGATACTATGATAGAAAGATGAAAGAGTTCTTTGAACTCAAGCTGGGTAGAATGACCATTGATGAATATGAACGAAGTTTTTTAGAATTGTTGAAGTATGTTCCTTTCATCAAGGATGAGACTGTCAAAATCCAAGGTATTTGAGTGGACTACCGCCTTCCATCAATGAAAATATCTAATATGATGATCCTAAAACTATGGAAGAAACTATAAGGAGAGAAAAATGCTTATATGAGCAGCAAAGAGAAAATCCCACTTTCTGGAAGGCTTGGGATGACAAGAAGAAGTTCAAGAAAGAGTAGAGACAGAAGGGAAACATGCCTCCCTTTTTCAAAAACAGTCCTCAAGGAAAACCATCTTTTAGAGAGCAGAAGATGGCTTAGGAAGGGGGACAAAGGTCATGGAATACGCCCATTCAATGTTGGAGTTGTCAGGGAGACCACAAGTATAGAGATTGTCCCCACAAAAATAGCAAAATGAGAGTTGTCCACAATGTTCAGCATGTAGAAACAGTGGAGGAAATGGGCAGTAGAATACCAAGGATCTATGCAGCCCTGGACAACAAGCAAGTTCAGTTTTAATCACACATGATTAAAGTTGAAGGTATGATCAATAACCATGCCTTTACTATTTTAATTGATTCAGGGGCTAGTAATAGTTATAAAGATCCTGAGATGGTGGAAAGTTTTCATTTGTCAATAAACAAGCTTGGAAAATATTGGTTAGTGCAGCTGGCTATAGGAGCCAAAAGAAAATTTATTGATTTGTTTAAGTCCTATCCAGTGGACATGAACAGACTCAACACAAGGGATGAATTGAACATCTTAAATTTAGGTTCCTATAGCTGACTAATTGGGATGAATTGGTTGGACCAAAACCATGCCATCTTATACTGTCGTAACAAGGCATTCACTTGCCTGGATGAGGAAGGAAAACCAAGGAGAGTGCAAGGAATCCCAAGGGCAGTGACTATCATATAAATCTCAACAATGTAGCTAAAAAGTGCTACAGGAAGGGTTGCCAAATATTTGCAGCCCATATGGAGGAAGCACCTAAGGATAAGGTGTCAAATATTGAAGACCATGCAGTCCTGGAAGACTTTGAAGATGTATTCAAGGAGATAACAGGACTACCCCCAAAGAGAAATATTGATTTCACTATAAACCTGACGCCTGGAGCAACTCCAGTGTCAAAAAATCCTTACATAATGAGTACACCAGAGATGAAAGAACTGCAATTGCAACTTGAAGAACTTTTGAAGAAATGGTATATACGCCCAAGTGTGTCACCTTGGGGTGCCCCAATATTTTTCGTGAAAAAGAAAGATGGGATATTGATATTGTGCATTGATTTCAGACAGTTGAACAAAGTGACTATTAAGAACAAGTATCCTTTTCCAAGGATCGATGATCTATTTGATGAGTTGAAGAATGCCAAGATATTTTCAAAAATAGATCTCAAGTCATGGTACCACCAGGTAAGGATAAAGTATCAAGACATCAGCAAGAACGCCTTCAAAACAAGGTATGGTCATCATGAATTCACAGTGGTTCCATTTGGGTTATCAAATGCACCCGTTGTTTTCATGTGCTTAATGAATGGTGTATTCAGAGAATACCTAGACAAGTTTTCCATAGTCTTTTTGGATGACATCCTGGTGTATTCCAAGTCGGAGGAAGAACATGAACATCATCTGAGGATGGTGTTGCAAGTACTAAGAGAGCACCAACTATATGCCAAATTGAGCAAGTGCTCATTCTATCAAAAGTAGATCCATTATTTGGGACATATCATTTCAAAGGATGGGATAGCCATGGATCCTGAGAAGAGAGAAGCCATCGGAGAAAGGTTAGCGCTGAAGAATGTGACATAAGTCATATCATTTATGGGTCTAGAGGGCTACTACAAAAGGTTCATTGCAGGGTTATCAAGGATACCTCACCCCATCACTTCCTTGCAAAGGATGGAGAAGAAAGTTCAATGGACAAAAGAATGTGAGAGAAGCTTCCAACAATTGAAGCAGTTGTTAACCAGTTCTCCAATCCTGAGGATTGCATATCCAAATGAAGATTTTGTAGTGTGTACAGATGCATGCAAAGAAGGACTAGGAGGAGTCCTAAGCCATAATGGGTTTGTAATATGTTATGAGTCCAGGAAGCTGAAGGATCATGAAAAGAACTATGAAACTCATGATTTAGAGTTGGAAGCCATAGTGCACGCTCTGAAGAAATGGAGACATTACCTCATGGGAAAGAGGTTTGAACTGAGGACAGGCCATAAGGGTCTGAAGTATTTGTTTGATCAACCAACCTTGAATGCTAGGAAGAGTAGATGGTTGGAATTCAATTGTGAGTATGACTTTGATATCAAGCATATCAAAGGAAAGAAGAAAAAAGTGACTGATGAACTCAGTAGAAGAGTGCATGAATTACATGCTATGACCATTAGCATGTATCAAACTGATATTAAAGGAAGAATTTTGGAAGCTGCAAATCCAGATTTGCAGTACATGGAATTGGTGACAAAGCTACAACAAGGTAAGATGCTACAGAAAGTGGAGCATTGTAAATTGGAAGCTCATGGAACACTCATGTACACAAATAGAGTTTATGTACCTAATTTCCAGGAATTGAGAATTATGATCTTGAAAGAAATGCATAATGTGCCTTATGCTAGGCACCTTGGATATTAGAAAACAATGGCAACAATCAAGAGCCATTACTTTTGGCTAGGTATGAAGAAGGAAATTATAGAATACATCGCCAGAAGGTCAAAGTTGAACATAGGCATCCAGTAGGGTTGCTACAAACTTTACCCATTCCCGAGTGGAAGTGGGAAGTGGTGACAATGAATTTCATCACAGGATTACCCAGAATAAATTAGCAACATGATTCCATCATGGTGGTGGTGGATCAGCTTACGAAAGCTGCCCATTTTATTCCATTGAAGACTACTCACAAGGAAACTAGTGTTTCCGATATCTATATGAGGTAAGTAGCACAATTGCATGGCATACCGAAGACAATTGTGTCTGACAGAGACCCAAAATTTACCTCAAAGTTATGGAAGGGGTTATTCGAAGGGTTCAAAACGAATCTGAACTTTAGCACTGCTTATCATCCTAAGTCTGATGGGAAAACAAAAAGGGTGAACCAAGTGATAGAAGTTATGTTAAGGATGTATGTGATGGACAAAACATCTAAATGGGACAATTACCTACACTTAGTAGAATTTTCCTACGACAATGGGTATCAAGCATCACTGAAGATGAGCCCGTTTGAAGCACTTTATGGAAAAAAGTGAAACACATCAATAAGTTGGGACAACCCAACTGATAGTGAAGTGGTTGGGCCAGATTTTCTCAAGGAAATGGAAGAGAAAATGATGAAGATTAAGCAGAATTTAAAGGATGCCCAAGACAGGCAGAAAATTTATCCTGACAAGAAAATGACCCATAGGGAGTTTAAAGTGGGTGATCATATTTTCTTGAAAGTGAAAGCCGATAGAAGTTCCTTGAAGCTGGGAAACTATTCCAAGTTGGTAGCCAGATATTGTGGGCCATTTAAAATAATAGAAAGGATTGGACCAGTTACATATATGATTGCATTGGCTGCATCCATGACTGCACATGATGTGTTTCATGTTTCATTGCTTAAGAAATATATACATGATTCTAATCATGTGATTGATTGGAATGTGATTCAGGTGGAGCAAGAAGGCATCTTGTAGGTGTGTCCGGTGTGCATATTGGACTAGAAGAGCAAACAACTCCGGAATCGATACATAGGGCTTGTAAAGGTCCATGTTGGGCCCCAACAACTCCTCCTAAATTTTTACAAAATTTAAAGGGCCCCTATTAGAATCTTGATAATTATGATGAGCTACAGAATCAACATTTTCAAATAGTTCTATACCTTGACTTCCTTTGGGACAAACTTAAGACATTCACTATAATATGAGACATTCATTACAAGAATATATGCCAAAATTTAGAAAAGAGCATAGAAATATCAATTTAAACAAAAACGTTAATTTTTATCAACTGTTTACTTTCGTTTAAATTATGATTATGTGTTCTTTCTTTCGCTCATTATCAAGTTTGACTATTTTGAATAATGGGTTCAATACTTCATAATATAATATCTTCGTTGGTTTCTCATTTTCATAAAATCATTTGGTGATATTAATTAATTAAATTCTTTTTTCATTTTGCATCTCATTTTAAAATAAAAATAATAATAATAATAAAACAATTTTCTATGATTTGTTTGATTTTGTAAAAATCCAAAATTAATATTTTTCTCTTCTCCATTAACTTGAAGCTTATAAAATTTTAAAGGAAATTATAAACAATGTTTGTTTAGAACTTATAGTTAGTTTAAATTCATTTTTTATTTTATTATTCTAGATTTTTTTTTATTCACAATTTTTAGGTTTCTTTTTGTTTCACAGGTTTCTATTATCAAATATTTGATAAGGATCTGATCATGGCTTGATTTTATTATCTGAATACGTTCAATATGATTGATCCAAAAATAATATTGGATTGCTACAAATAATTTTATGAGCAACAACAGATAAAATTTGGAAAGGTGTCAAGATCAGAACGACGGTTTGGCAGGACTGGTTGCAGCCAAACCGTGAGGAATTTGAAGAAATGGTTGAAAACCCAGAACCCAAATGGACCCATTTAACTTTTGCGTTGAACTTTTCCCCAAACAATGCACGATTTGGGATATATTGATGTCTCTTTACAAGGCAAATTTCAGGTGGAGAAAATTAATAGTGACGTCCAAACTGTTCATTCATTCTATAAATATATGAGAAAGATCAGAGCCATGGGATCCAAGAAATTGAGAGGAGGATTTTAATCCTTTCTATTTTTTGTATTATTTATTTTGTAAACTTTTCTTCTTTTCAAATGGAGTAACGGATGGTTGGAATCTTTGGGAGAATGGACGAGTATTTTCAAACAAAAATATGGAATTCCAGGTTGCTTAATGACTTTTGTCCTATGAGTAAAATGGTTTTATTTTCATTATAATATCTTCATATTCTTTGAATAAATGATTATGCATTGATTTAAATTAGGTTTAGTCTATTTTATCAATACATGGTTAATTGTTATCATTTATGTATTAATTTTTTCAATCTTTAAGAGTCTATTATCTTAAAAATTCTTCCAGGACTAGAATATGGGCATGTGATTTTGAAAAAGAATATGGGAAATCAATTCATCTTTGGCTTTAGACCTGTGTGATTCTTATTCCATTTCATTCTTTCATTATTGTTGTATTATGAAAATGTTATTATGGTTGTTTTTAGCTTTAACTTGTCATCATATGGTTTTTTCATACTGTTAAGTGTTATATGTTGTCCATAATTTCTTATTCCATTTTTTATGTGTGATCGATCTATCATTTGATTATTTTTAAATTTATTATTAATGTTAAATGTTTGATAATATCAATATTCAGATCCGAGTTTTCTCTCATTCTTTAATATTGATAATCTTAAGATCACATGATTTTTTTTATTAGATGTCTTTCTGTTGTTATCAATTTACTCCAATATCAAATACTTCTTTGAATGTATTGTGGAAGTGCTCGTATTTTTCTGTTATAGGTTTCCCTTAACAATAGTACAGGAAGAAGCTCATACAACACAGAAATATAATACCAGTTTCGTTGATCAACTACAGGTTATTCTCTGTGTTATTTAGTTAAGTTGTTTATGAATGAAACAATGATTACATTAATTAGCTTTGACGGTTTTTGTGTCACTGTTTCAATCGTATTCATTTAGTATTTATTTGTTTAATATCTTAAAAAACAAACAAAAATAAGTGTTGTTCATATTTGATTGAAAAACTTTATCAAACAATCATTTTCGCAAGATTTCATGCAAACCTTGTAAATTGTATATAAACTGTTCATAATCATTTGTATATTCACATTCTTAGATAAATATTTGTAATTATTGTGTCGATTGTTAGAATCTTTTCTTTAGTTATTTTATTTCATTTTTCTATCTTTAGGACCCTAGTTAGCTAACAGAGCCATTAAACCTGTCAGAATAGGTTACACGAAATGGCTTGGGTTATTTAGACAACCCCGGACCGGATCTATACTTCCAATTGACGACATGTTAAATTTGTCCATCAACAAAGGGTGCTAGAAGGAGGGACAAGGTAAATTTAATGATTAAATGTTTCACCCCTTATCTTTTTATAATTCTATATTTATAAATCCTTCTTATGTATCATCTTATAATGCACTACAAGGCAGGCTAACTATTTGGAGTCAATTTCTTCAAATTCTTAATGGTTTCTGCCCAAATCACTGTGTCAGAACATGATTTTAATGTCTCACTACCAATTATTTCCAACAAGACAGATGATCTCTTTTCAGAACTCACCTTTGATGGTGAAGGGAACACATCTGCAGTAGAACATATTTCTATTTTTTTTATAAGTGTTTAAGACATAAGATCAATGATTGTAATGTTACATGCAGATTGTTCGCTCTCACTTTCCGAGGTCGGGTTAAAATTTGGTTTGAATATTTTCAGGCTAATTCTATTCATTCTTTGTCTGAGTTTGTATTTGAGTTTTTATCATATTTTAGCAACTATGATCATGATGAATTAAGTGAAGAATTAAGTTTCTTAAGGAAAGAAAATGGTGAATCATTCAATGATTTTGGAATTAGGTTATTCCATGTTTGTACTAGATTCCCTTTGAAAGAAATGTCGCTTATTAATGAGTGGTTTGAATATCTTGTTTCTCTCTCAGACAAGCAAGATCAATTAATTGTTAACCAATCTGAATTGAGCACTAACACTCAATCTCAAGATGGTTCAAATTTTCA